>JANEHU010000067.1:0-21230 GCA_027563435.1 Nasonovia ribisnigri
TAATGTTTATAGGTACCTAGCTAGTACTTAGGATAATAGTCCTTAACATTTTTATAGGGTCCAACAAAAATAGAAAATATATTGAGGATATATAGTATTTACATCTAAAACTGTCAAATAGAAAGTTACACAAAGTAATTAATTAATTAACTCAACAGATTTTAAATAACTGGATTATCAAAGAAAAAAGGTGGGCATGGTTGGTGAACTATCCTACATATATAATAAGGGAAATTATTTTTGTATTTGTATAATTTATAGTGTTTTCATTTTTTTTTTCAAAATGTCATCTGTAGTATTTCAAGACTATAAAATCAATGACGTATACCGACTTCCTATCGAAATGTACCCACAACTGATGCTATTTTGCCTAAACATTGCGCCGTGTTCATATTATGTTTGTCATTCTTACATTTTTTATCGTTTGATTTATAAATACACTTACAATGTTTTATATTTTCTACAAACTGTAGGACGTAAAAAAATATATGTTAAATTCCGGTTTTAGATTAGACTGTTAGAAACAAATATAAGGGAAAACATAATATCTTTTTGTGTACTTATAGGTAGATGATTATTTTGAAATTGTTTATCTTTATTGTAGCTATGTTTTAATTTTTAAATGAATAATATTTAATTAAAATACAATTAATTACTAACTGATATACAACCACAAAAATAGTGTTAATTAAATACATCAAATTCACTGCACAGTACTCAAAAGTGTGATTATATAATATAAATATGTAACTAACCTGTTAGGAAATAATTTTTTATCCTATCAGTATATTATATTAGTATATTTTTTATCTTATCTTATGACTCAAATTGATATTGGTTAAGTTCTATTTATTAGGTATAGTAAGTATTTTTGAACAAATTTAGTTTAACTATTTTGAACTTTATTAAAATATAAAAATCACAATATTATATTCAATAGTTTTCAATGAGTTTGAATTCACAGGAAATGTAATATTGTGTGACTCGGGATAGTTGTGTTTGTTCAAAGTAAACACTACTATACGTATATACGTGTATCACAAGACTTAAAGGTATCAAAATAAATTTGATACTAAGTACAAGTAACAGATATAGTGTTTTACGCATCAAGAAATAACTTTTCATTGCATTCTTGCAAAAAAAAAAAAAAAACTATAACATTTTTGAGTGTTCTTATCACTTCTAAAAAAAAAACTATTATAAAAACTTAAAAACTACCACCGATCAATATTCTGATTCATCAGTTGAATGATTTGATGTTTAATATAAAATAAAATTTGAACACGTTTCTCAGATAACGCCTATCATGTTTACAGTTTACAACTTTTGAACACATGATTTATTACAGTGGCAGTCATGTACACATTTTAACATTTGGCTGAAGCCATGCGTTATATGATAAGTATCCAATATATTATGATGAATAATATTATGTTTACGAGATAGTATTACATAATAAAGCATAATATATTTTAATATTTTATAGAAATTTGTCGGTGATTCTGATTATAAAAAATTATAAAACTGCAATTGCCATTGTATATTTTATCAGGGATCAGCGAGTAGTTAAATAATAAATTCACGTTTAAAATCAAATAATATATTAAAGTATTATAATTTACAAATACAATTAATAGAAACGATTGAAATATAATATTTATTTTATTATATAACACAATATACATACCCACCTATGTTTCATTTTTAGCAGTGTTAAATACCTAAATATTAAATCTGTATTTTAAAAAACTTCGAATACATTATAGTTATTGGTTTTTCTAAAAGAAACTTATCTTGATATTTATTAATATTTAAGTTATTGTATGGAGTTTAATATTTGAACTGTCTAGTTATTTTTATTGATATGATATAGAACTACAAACGGAGTAGAATAATAAATTATCAATACATAGTGGTTTTACTAACAAATTTAAACACTATTGTTATGTTACTTTAGAATATTGTTAACCTTATTTCCGTTTTTTTCTTTTTCTAATACAAGAGTATGTATATTACTATATTATGCTATGGAAATAATGGGTTTCTGCAATAAATTCTTTTTTTATTTTATATAAGTTGAATTCATATAAAGTGAGAATAATAGTTATGCAATTTAGGGCAACAATTACATTTCTTTTTAAGACTTACCATTATAGTTCTTTATCTTCAGTCTTGAAACTTAATTTTTCTTCTATCACAATATAGCGGATTAAGTTCTCTGCATCCTCATAAATTGTATTTCTATACACAACAAATATATAGAATTAGAAATGTACCTATTGAACTTTCAAGTAACATTCTTGCATTGCTATTGTTTAGTATTTATTTATTAAAATAGTAGTTACACAAATGTAGGCTTATATTATACAGATAGAATATTAAAAGCATAAAGGTAAAAGAGTTTTAACTTGAATTGAATAGTACTTTATACGTGGTTTTATATATCTACTTTAATTAGGTATAACCGAATAGAAAAAATAATTTTAATGACATAATAACGGGAAATACATTTTGACTAATCATATTATAATTATAAATTCAACTTAAAAGTAGTTTACATAAATGCTATCATCATGCATGTATATTATATATTTTTTGTATACATATTTTAATATTTTTTCCTACACAAAAAAACCTAATTTGTTTTTAATTTCATTTGAAGTACCATGTATGTTGTTTGGTCACAATATTACTACCTAGTGTACTTGGAGAAACTAAAAGTGGCGTAATTGGGAGAGGGGAGCATTCGGCACAGGCTAGTATTCACATCAACCTTAAGTCGGCACATTTAAAAAATATAAGAAGTTTTATTTTTAACTTATAAGGCCATTGTGATAATGATGATATTTGATAAACAAACAAATTTTTAATTTATTTATCTTTCAATTATTACTGATAACCGACCGGTCGCTGTGTCCAAGTGGGGCAGTAATGTTGGTACTTGGCGCCTGGCGGGCACTCACAAATTATTTTAGATTTTAAACACAAATACACATTGGAATCTAGCACAGTGAAAAGTACATTCTGTGTACAAGATGTGTACTTCAAAATGCGGTGTGTGACGTTCAATACCTGAATATTTACCCCCTCCCTTCACCTACTATAACTATAATAGTACTATCTATATGAAAAAAAATGTTTAGACAGTAAATCAGTGAATAGTATCTAATTGGTAAAGTTAAATAATTAAACATTAATTAATTGTGTTAATATATAATGAGGCTTGTTCAATAATTAAAATATTTTAACACCTTCCTAAAGTTGAAATATTGAATTAATTTTAGTTAAATATCCCGCCATAACATGCACTTCCTTGTGAAATATTAAGGCATACAGTAATACAATGTCTTTAATTCAGTCCAGTTTGCCGAAAAACTGTGAAATTGGGTCTCATAGTTTTTGGCTTTATTACAAATAGTAAAAACAAATTATTTTGATAAATATTTTTGAACTAGTGGTTCTTACGAAAAAATTGAATTACTGTGATAAAAAATAATATTTAACTAAAATTAAAATGTTTAAAAAAAAAAGATTAAAAATTCATAATTAAATTTAAGTGCAAAATAACCAAAAATAAGGTAAACATAAAAAATGGTTTTCATTTAGATTTAAACAATTTAAAATTATATTATATTTTTATTTTTTTCTAATGGCATAACACTATGCTCATAAATTAGAGTATTCAATTTTTTAATAAATAAATATATAGTTCAAAAATAATGCAACTGAACATTATAAAATATATAGTTAATACTATATGAAGTAATTTCATTAAACAGCTTATTCAGTGTGTTGCAATTAAATTAATATATCATGACACTTAATTAAAAAATACTTGAAATCTTATAAACTAACATTTTATTAATTTTCGTCCTTCAAACTTGTTAAGTTTTTCTACTTATCTCATTATTAATATAATATATTTTTTTATTTTTGTTTAGCAACTATATTTAATTTTAATTTGATAAAATACTTTTCTCATTTGATAACTTAATGTTTTAACTTAATATTTGTTTGCTTAAACTTTCCTCAAAATAATATAAACAATACACAGTACTATTCTTACTGATGAATCATCGGTGATGGTATAAATGTTATTAACCATTTTAATTTTATAAAAACTTGGTTGCTATCCTGAACTCCTAGGTCAAATTGTATGCCAACAATGTCAAAATAAAATCAATAACCTTCCCTATACCATTTCCAATCCTGTAAAATCAATTATTTTTGCTGATGATACCCACTTATACATTCGAGGTACGCTAATTTCTGAAATGACTAGATTACTCCAAAAATGCCTAAACGACCTTTCCGAATGGTGCTTCAAGGCCGGCTTTATTTTCTCGCCTCAAAAAACTAAATGCATTCTTTTTTCTAACAAAAGGAAATTAACCAAACCGAAACTGTTTCTCGGTACTACTTGTCTAACATTTGTAGATGACATTTCAATACTAGGTCTAAATTTTGACTCTAAACTTACTTGGAAATCTCATATTATGACACTAAAAAAAAACGCATACAAAAGTCTTAATGTCATTAAAACCTTAAGTCATTATGAATGGGGTGCCGAAAGTACTATACTATTAAATGTATATAGATCGCTGGTAAGATCCAAACTAGACTATGGTTCAATTTGTTACGGCAACTCAGACTCAAAAATCTTAAAAATAGTTGACACAATCCACAACGCAGGACTGAGATTGTCAATTGGAGCCTTTAAAAGCAGCCCGATAATAAGTTTGCTTTCCCTGACTGGAGAACCTCCACTTCATTTCCGTAGACTTAAATTATCTCTTAATTATATAGCTCGTATCTTATCTACACCAAATAATTCAACCATTCTTTTTTTAAATAAAAATCGATTTTCCAAAATATACGAACATAATCCTAAATTAAGAAGACCATTAGGACTAAGACTACAGCAAGAGATGATGGAAATTAATATCGTAGCCAATGAAATATGCCAACGTGAAAACAGCCAGATACCTACTTGGAAACAACCAAATTACCGAGTTGATACAAGCCTATCAGTTCACTCGAAAAAAGAAACTTCAAATATTATCTATAATAATTTATTCAACGAACTTATACTTAGTTCCAGTACCAGTACTCAAATCTACACCGATGCTTCTAAAACTGAAATGGGAATAGGACTAGCAATAGTCCACCTCAACGAAACCAAGCAGTTCAAACTCAGCATTTACAACAGCATTTATACAGCAGAATATCTTGCTTTATATAAAGGAGTCCAATTAGCTCTACAGATTCAAGATACCAAAATAGATATATGTTCCGACTCACTCAGTGCCTTAGCTAATCTGCAATCAATAATACTGTCGGAGCCATTGGCTATACTAATTAGCAACCTTCTTTCAAAATCAAGCAAAGATATTAAATTCATATGGATCCCTGGCCATTGCAACATAAAGGGAAATGAAAAGGCAGATGAAGCAGCTAGAAATGCAATTATGACTCCAAACAGTGAATTAATCCCCTTTTCCTCACTTGTTGACATAAAGAGGAATATAAATAAATACTGCGTTGAATGGTGGAACACAAAATGGCACAACACCACGGAAAACAAACTTAGAGAAATTAAACACTCTGTTGAACTCTGGCCTAAATACACCGACCTAAATAGGAAAAATGAGGTAATTCTTAATCGCTTAAGAATCGGCCATACCAAATTCACACACGGACATCTCATGGCTAAAAGAGATCCACCCCTATGCCCTACATGCAACATAAACTTCTCTATCAAACACATCATTGTCCACTGCCCAAACTTTAACGCTGCCAGAAGAGACTTCAACATCCCTGATAACCTGTATGATGCTATTGGTCCTTTTTCTAACTGGCGAAACACAATTTTATACCTTAAAGAAATTGAATTGTATAACAGCATATAATAAGTTTGTTTATTTGTAATACTTGTTTTTAATTGTATATAATCGAATTGTCCAATAACTTATAATACCGTAAAATGTAAAAATGTAATAACTGTAAAGCTAATAACCTTGTAGTTGATGCTTAAACAATAAAAAAAAAAAAAAAAAAAACTTTCCTTAAAAAAAATCATTTTGATTTAGTATAAGAAAACAATAAGAACAATGTAACGTTAAACAATAAATGAAATAAAGTAATATGTCTCGATGTCTTTTATAAGCGATATGCTCATAATCAATACAAGTACAAAATAAATAATGTTCACAATAATTTTTTTTTTATTTTCCATTTGTTGTTGAACGCCTGAACGCCTGTGTAAATAATGTGTATTTGACATTAAATCCAATGCATGCCAATAGCTATTACTATAAAATATAAATAGTATATAATATAATATAATATATCACTATTACTATTACTTTGAATTTATACTCTAAATGGGTCACAATATTTTAATAAGTATTTAAAAACTGTTTTTTTCTATACCACGTATTATTATATCGATTATACATCTGTTTCAAAAATATAGTCCCTGTGGCGTATTGAATTCGCATACCTATTATTTACTCAAGTGATCGAATAGATTTATTAGTTGTTGTTTTTCTTTGCGAGTTAAAAAATTTAAAATTGAATAAAATGTTCCTCATAAGTTTCAGGTTATTATTCAAATATATTAAATCCTTACTCAAATCAACCTAGGGAAAAATAACTTTATTTATAGTGAACGGGTAGTCAAACGGGTTGCCAATATGACACAGTGCAAAAATTCAGACATGGTTGTTACAATATTATAAAATATGGATAAAATAGTATATAAATTAAATTAATGAAATTAAAAAATAAAACATATTATAAAATATGTAGTGATCTTGGGATATAAATACAAACCATTGTGCTTAAAACATGGCGATCTAGATTATTAATAAAATAAAAGTACTTGTTTAAATGACCGTATACAATATTAAGAATATAAATGCTTATGAATATGCTTATGAATAATGTTAAGTGTGTCTCGCATGATAACTGAACACATTTTCTTAGAAACTTTGAATTTATACTCTAAATGGATCAAAATATTTTAATAAGTATTTACCGTGGATAGAATTAATGGTAATATGAATATTTGTCGAAAATGTCAAGTATTTACGTGATACATACTCGCATTTTAATTCAACCTATAAAAATGTTAAATTGAATTTCCATGAACAACAACTAATGAGAAATCTATTGTATTTTCAAGTATTTTATTTTTGCTCAGATAAAATTTTATGAGTGAAAGAGTGAAAAAAAACGAAAATAATTCAATATTTATATAACATTTTTCATACCTATAAATAATTCCAAAAGAATCAAAATATTCCTCATTAATAAAAAATCCTCGTTTTCCTTATTTTTTTTCCCCCAGACGCTTTTGAAAACTACCGTGAATTTTCAAAGTTAACCTCTAAAGTGTTGTACCAACTAAATTCACTTTCCCATCAGATGAGATACTGAAGTTTAAAACCCTTCTACTAGAAAAAATATTTACAGATAAAAAAAATACACATTACTGTAAAATTATTACATTAAATGCTCTTCGGGCTCCACTTAGAATATATAAAATGCGAATCTAAACGCGTTTTACATGTAATAAATATACTGAAACTTGTGAGAATGTGTAACATATATACACGATATTGTATAACATTTTCATTCACCCTACTGACATAATCATTAGAAATCAAATAAGAATTCAAGTGTGCACTACTGAAAATCAGAAAAAATTGACACTGATAATAGAAGTCCATAAATATTAAAGATGCAGAAGAACGATTTTTTTTAAAATAAATATTTCGAGTTCGAATGTTGACAACATTAATAAATATCTCGACAATTTTCTGTATTTTTCTAGTTCCAAAACTAAAATTTTTCAATTTGTATAACTTAAAATTGAAAATTAAAAAAGGATTGTCATAAATAGTTCATATTGTAGCCAAAAATTCTAAAAAATATATGAACACTGTTATTTTTTACAAATAATTTAAGTTCAAATTTGGACGAAATTCAATATTAAAAGCAAGAGTAATTATTTTAGTTGATTTGTCAGTAATCGTACAATTTCTTAGGAACTGAATTTATACTCCTTTAAACTATATGGTTGTAAAACGGGCCAATCATAGTTTAAGCCTCGGTTACGCTAACCCACTGATTTTAACAGCCGAATTCTACGGTTTAACCTAAGTTTAACTACTGTAATACGGGCCCTAATTGGATCAAAATATTTTAATAAATATATACCGTGAATAGAATTAATGGTAATATAAATATTTGTCGAAATTTCAAGTATTTACGTGATATTCGCGTTTGAATTCAACAAAAACGATTTCGGTTTTGTAAAAAACTGTTTTTTTCTATGCCACGTATTATATCGATTATACATCTTTTTAAATACCATAGAGTTTCTGTGACATATATAATGCTCATACCTATTATTTACTCAAGTGATCCTTTCAATTTATTAGATGTAGTTTTTCATTGCAAGTTAAAAATTGAAAATTGAATAAAATGTTCCTCGTAAGTTTTATATTATTATTCAAATGTATTAAATTCTTACTCAAAACAACTTTTATATAATACATACTTATAACGCTATAGTAAATAAAACTATTACAAATTATATGTATCATTAATAACAGTAAAATTATTCTAACAAGCTTCATAACTTCACTTTAAGTACCTACCTTACCTATAACTAGGTAGGTACGTCCTTGAAATTATAATAATATAATTTTAAAAGTATAAGCATAATACAAAATCTTAGTAATTATACTTGAACTTCAATCGCTCATAAAAAATGACATACCATTTTTTTTCAATTTCCGAAATTACAATGATCGATGCAACAAGAACGTTTAGATTGGATATTACCGTTAAATTCAACGTAGGTACATTGTACATGTATTTACTGAACATTTTTAAGTGAACACTCCATAACCAAAGTCTGTGGGGTTATAGAAATACATTGTTAATTAATTTTTTATTAAAATACAAATATATATATATATAACTGATATTAAAATGTTTAGTAAATTATATCATACTCATGACACCAGTAAATTTTATATTCGGAGTGGAGCGATGATATTTTATAGATTTTTCAATGATGTGCCATTTGTGTATTATTCTTTTTGTGTATCTGTAATCACTTTTCGGAACAGTAAAAATGCTCTGATTTTCTTCAACAGCATCTTCTCTGGTAGGAAAGTGAATCGAGTTGATACTTTGGGGGGGTCAAAAGAAAATAATTCACAAAAGTTATCATAAGCGTCAGGCCGTCAGGGAAAACAAACAAAGAATTAAGCAATAACTGATTCTTTTATACGAACCAGCTTTCGAAAAACGAGTTTGGATTTTAATATAAATCATATTTTGTTCACTGAATGTTTATAACACCGATTACTATATACCAAAATATTTTCAAAATATTGGGTTTTTCTTTTTGCTATTCATATTATGCAAGAAAAATTTGAGTTTTATTATTTTTTTTTTTTTTAATTATTTTCTTTAAGTATTAAAGAAAAAGAGAAAACAATTTAGACATTGAATATTCACCAGTAAATCAACAGTTTTTCATTCAACCATTCTCTTATTTTGTTGTTATTCAAAAAATTTAACCGAGGTACTTGATATTATCTATACATCAATACATGATTCAATTTTTTTAGTTTTTCATTCTATAAATATCAATAAAATATTATTCGTTGGATCACAAAGCCTGCAAATTGTATACAAGTCCCCCTTTAAGTTGTTTTAATAGCAGTTGATAAATATTAAAGATCTATACAAACGATTTTTTTTAAATAAGTATTTTAAGCTCAAATGTTGACAACGTTTATCAATATCTCAAAAGTTTTCAAATTTTTTTGTAGTTTCGAGACTAAAAATGTTCGATTTATATAACTAGGAATTGAAAATTAGAAACAAGGATTCTTATAAATACCTCATACTCTAGCCAGAAAATCTAAAAAATATATGAACTCTGTTATATTTTATAGATATTTTAAGTTCAAATTTTGACAAAATTCCATATTAAAAGCAAGAGTATAACGTTTTTAGTTGTTTAGTCGGTAATCATACAATTGTCAATTTCTTAGGAACTTTGAACTTATACTCTAAATGGAACAAAATATTTTATTAATAAGTACCGTGAACAGAATTAATGGTAGTATGAATATTTGTCGAAAATTTCAAGTATTTACGTGATATTTGCTTTTTAATTCAACCAAAAGAACAACTTTGGTTTTGTCAAAAACTTTTTTTCTATGCCACGTAACTATTATAACGATAGTAGGTACATCTGTTTAAAACACACGAGACACTGTGGCATCTATGATTCGGATACCTATTATTTACTCAGGTGATAGATTAGATTTATAAGTTGCTGTTTTTCTTTGCGAGTTAAAAATTGAAAATTGAATAAAATGTTCCTCATAAGTTTCATGTTAATATTCAAATATATTAAATCCTTACTCAAATCAACCTTTATATACTTAACGCTATTAAATAAAACTATTAACATTTATATACCGTACAATATTATCCTAACAAGCTCCATATTTTCATCTAAAATTATAGGTAGGTATACGTCCTTGAAATTATGATAATATAATTTAAAAGGTATGAGCGTAATACAACATTTTTGTAATTATACTCTTTGAACTTCAATCGCTCATAAGAAATGACGTACCATTTTTTTTCCAATTTCCGAAATTACAATGATTGATTTAACAAGAACGTTTAGATGGGATATTACCATTTAATTCAACGTAGGTACATTATACATACATTATTGAACATTTGGGGGGGGGGGGGAATGGGGAAATAACCGTATATTAGTCTTTGAGTTTAACCGAAAAAATAAAATCAATTTTATCAAATTAAATAAATATTCCTATTTCCCTTTCATTTTAAGTTCTGAACGGAGCTACGAATGTAATGATTTTACTATGATGCATGTGTGCTTTTTTTGTTTTTTATTTATTTAAATTTTTATTGTTGTACCAGTCGACTGCCATTACAGTGTGGGGCAGTAAAACTGCTACAATTTTCATCAACAGTATCTTATACAATGAGAAAGGGAATCTAGTTGGTGTAATCAGGTCAACTTTTAAAAAAGTTTGAAAATTGAATACAATAAGGGTCCTAATATAATATTGTAATATAATGGCAGTTTAAAAATATTAAAAATACATTTTCACAATTATTTTCTTTTATAAACACTTAAAGTTCAAATTTTGACAATATGACGAAAATATACAAATTTTTTTGAGTAGAAATTCATAAAAAATTTTCTTTATGAATTTAAGATTTTAAAACTTAATACAAGATTCCTCATATGTTTGTCTACTTTTATCAAAAAAAAAAAATGTCTACTAGAAAGTCAAATTACATTTGTATGATCGTTATTGAAGTTTATATTTATAATAATAAAATAACAAAATATAATTTGCTATCTGGAATTAAAACTTTACAAAAGTAAAGTAATCAGTTCACGACCAATCGCATTAAAACGAATTTCCCAGACACAAAAATATTTATACTTATCAGCTATCAGTGGAAGTAAAAGGTTATTTTGGGTATCAAAGATGTAAGATATCAAATATACCTGAACTAACTCAAACGGAGTCTTTATAAAAAAAAATGAAAGTTCACATAGTTTTCGGGTCATCTACTCATCTCTCAACTTATTGAGATTGATTTTGATAAAAAATTCGTTGCCCTGTTGCTAATGAGTATGTATTTAAACATATTACATATTAGATTCACTTTCCCATCGAACAAGAAACTGCTGATGAAAATCAAAAAAAAATTTAATGCCCCAAACCGTAATGACGAACAAAAAAAAAAAATTTTTAATATAAAAAAAACACACATCATTGTAAAATCAATACATTTATCACTCCGTTCAAAATCTAAAATCACTTGAAAAATTGTATAGAGGTATGAAATAACATAAATACAAAAAGTAATTATTTTTTCTTTGCTTTTAAATGCTTATGGATGTAAAGATATTAGATAATCACTTGATGTAAAGACAGTATTCACTTGAAGTTATTATATTATTGAATAAACACATAATGTAATAGTTTATAAAAATATAATTATTTGAATATTTGAATAAGCCTCTGGATAATAATATAATACATAAACATTTTATACTAAAAATTGTAGTCATTATGGTAAATAATATTTCAGAATAAATTCCTATAGATATACAAATGTTTCCAACACATAAGAACCTTAATATACAGGTTTTAAATAAAGAAAAATAAATTTTTGTAAATAAAATAATACAATTTTAAATTAAAATCTTAATAATATTCATAAATAAATTAAAAATTATACTGTAGTTATCACAGGCTTTTAAAATGCACATTTATTGCACAACATATTTTAATTAATACTTAGGTATATTATATCACTGCATATCCTTTATTCTGAATATGTCGTTTGAGGAATTCGATTGAGTTTAATACATGATTTCGGATCTGTGGACTGACCAACAACTTATGTGTTTGATCTGAATTATCTGATTCTGTTTTTGATTCCATGTTTAAAAAACTTTGTGATTTACGTACATAATCAGCAACTCGAGAATATGCTGTATCATTCTGTTAACAAAATGCAAATTGTATTGTATTGTAAAAATTGTATTTTTATTGTTGTGATTACCTGTGCTGTCATACAGATAGTTATTGTGATCAGTGAAGGATCACGGTGTCGTAGACTGGGAGTAACAATTTGAGTTATTGGTAAGCGTAGTACATTTGGCATCGTACAATTTGGATCTTTAATTAAATATAAAAATCTATTTGTCAAGACCAATGTTAATTCCGATACTTTAAGTTCTTGATCTAAATTATCCACAGTTGCATCACAAGTCAATAGAACTTGTTCTGTTGTGCTCAAATATTTGTTTAATATTAACCATGAGTATCTAAGTTCTGACGCACCAAATCCTATTTCACTATTGCCGAGACTTGAACGCAACTAAACAAAAACAATAACGTCAGATAGATACACAAAATAAAATTGATTGTAAAGCTTTGCTCTCCTTGTCGTAAGTAACCAAAATAAATAAATAATTTTCTCTGCCCTCTGCTCTTTGCTTTCACCCAACTATATAAGGTTATTTCCATATCCACTCCACCTTCTCAGTCATATATACTCATAACATGATCGAACCATCTTATACCATCCTCCCTCATTTTTTCTGCAGTTGGTGCCACTCCTACATTATCTCTAATGGATTAATTTCTTATTTATCTCCCCTAGTTACTTCACAAATACACCAACAATTCTACTCTTTGCTTCATTTTTTCTTTAATCTGTTTTATTGTTAACCAAAGTACTAAATAAATAAATACCAAAGAAAAAAAATTTAAAAAGGATTAGCATATTTATTTTACGTTACCTGAGGACTTTTAATCCAGCCTACACCAGCTAAAAAACCTTCGCCTGTCATTGCTACTAGTTCTGCAGCTCCACTTATTGGTTTTGTAATGGCTTCAACAAATCCTATGGCAACAGTATTGACAAATCCTCTTCTTCTTTCGGGGCCTTCTTGAATTGCATATTGTATTGGATGATTTACTAATCCGCCAACTGCTCCTAACAAACTAATTCCAAATTCACTTAGACCTTGTATTATTCCCTGTGATAAATTCTGTGGTCGTAAACGTCTAATCTCTTCAATTTGTTCCAAATCTTCAGCTTCTAATGTTAATCGGTTGAATGTTCTAGACCAACTAGATGCAAATTTTGTTACTGATGATAATGCTCCTGTTGTAACATGCTTGACTAATGATGCAGATCCACTTAAGACACCGACAAAAAATTCTTTTGGTCCTTCGGTCATGCCTTGGGCAGATAAAGTCACAAAATCATACAATCCAGTTCCAACAGATCGTGCTAGACCGCCAGGAGAGCCCCAGAATTCTAATGAACCCAATGCCCATCCAGTACCGTATATTGCATTTAAAAAATAGTGCAATGACAAACTTCGACCGAGTTGATAATAAGAAGCAATTAAATCTGTTTTAGAAAATTCTGTAAAATCTAAAGGAGACCGGTCGAGAGCCACATAGAATGTTGTTGATGTATGTAAGCTTATCATCACTTTGAAAGGTTTTATAATGAATGTTCTAAACACTAAAGGATTACGAAATTCTTGGGAATGTGCCAGTACTAAGTAATGAAGTGGAATGAATTCATCCATAGTCAGATTATGTTCTTGTGTAATAGACATAGCTGATTTAAAACTTTTCAATATTTCCAACATATAATAACAGTAGCGATCTTCTATAAATGCTTCAAAAGTAAATAATGTTATTTCTAGATCCAAAATTACTAAAACAAACAAAAAAAGGTTAACAATTAGGTTTTAGAATATATTTTGGTTATTTATAATACATAACAAGCAATTATATTGTATAAAATACTATAATTTATAAATACCTGGTGTTAAATAGTAGGATTTATCTAATGTCAATTTTATAATAATGGCAGAATCTAATTGTCTCAAATCATTGATTACATTTAACAATGGTTTCAAGAAACTTGTATCACAATAAACTTCTTCAAAATGTTTCTTTTGCTTTACAAGTATCACAGGAAAATCATAATGCCCGTCAATAAATGCGTTATTATCAATTTGGATGTTATTTATTGAAATTACAAGGTTCATTTCTCCTTTTGAAGAATCCTAAAATATGTTTAACTTTTATTATTATACCATAACAAGATAATATGTAACTTTATATACTTAAGGTCGATAATATAAGAAAATTATCTAATAAAAACATTATTGGCTAATCATATTTATACATATGTATGGATAAAAACAACATTGGTGATATTAATATTTTTCACTAATTGCAAAATAATTGATATATAACACGTCTTATCCACCCAAACACCTTCCTTGTCTCCTCTAAATAGACCTAACCCATACATTTTAGCTGTTATTAATAATTAATTATAATACAATAGTATGAGAATAATGGGAGGTGGGCTGTGTTTTACTGTTTTTTATAAAGCTAACACAGAAAAATGAGAAAACGTGGTGGTAAAAATTTGGTCACCCTATAGTAATATAAATTATTAATTAAAGATTTATTCAAAAGGTATTTACCTGATTTCTATCTAAAGTAGCTGCAATATTATCTAACGTCATTGAAACTACAGCTTTTGAATTGAATCCAATGTCATCAATAAATAAAATGACTATAAATGTATGAATATGGCATTTTATAGAAGGCCAAAGCTCTGAAAAAATTATAATAATATGCTTGATTAAGTATAAACTTAATATATGATTAAAATAAAATATATATTATATTATGTTGTATGGTAAAAAAATCAATAATTACTATTGATTGATATAGAACGCATATTTTGTAAGGAACTTGAAGGAGTCCTAACATTTTCCAGTCTTACATTATTCAGTACTTCATTATTTGGTGATAAGGTAGCTAGAATAATTAAAAAATGACACAATCAAACTATTGAAGTACAATCCAATATAATATTATATTTTTTTTACCTTTGAATTGGTCACTTTTAGCTAGTCTTAACCTCACTTCATTGGCTGAAAATTCAAACTGCGCAGCTGGTTTGAAAATTACATCTAATGTAAATGCTCTTTTTGTAATCAAAACTTTTATGTCATTCATTTGACCAGGTACTGGCACTAATCTGCTTTCACAAACACTCAACTCTATACTTGCAAACCAACCTGATAAGTGAGAAAAGTGTGTATGCATAAAATTATTATTTTTTTTCACCTCATATTTGAGAGCATTAAAATAATAACTCACCCTTAAAAGGCTTTTTATCAACTCCAATTAATACTCTGGGTATCTGATTACATGATACTGAGTATGGAAATGACATGTATGCATTTTTTCCAGAAGATATCCTGTATGTCCAGTTCCAATCATTTGAAAATGGCATTGGCTCTTTAGATTTGGATTTTGACTTAGATTTCTTACTAATGGCAAGAGTTAATGATACTGGACAATAATTGTAAAGAATGAATTGTGGATATGGTTGATTATATATTGTGAAAAAATATTGATTATCCAATTCTTGCAATGTGACACAAATTAATGGATTTGAATCACAGCTTGAAAATAAAACAGGCAATGGACGTTCTTCTTTCACAATGTCAGTTAGTTTGATAGGACAACTAATGTTACCATTTGAAATCAGTATGAAATATTGCACCAAATCTTCAATGGCTGATTCTTTACCAATTAATGTCCATATTACTAATGGTTTACCACTAAAATGAATAAAAATAATATGTATATTAATTGATTACCTTGACTAATATACTATTTTAAGTAATTGTATTAGAAAAAACTGATCATTTTCTGATAATTCTACAAACTATGAGCTAATTTGTAATAAATGAAGAGGACATAATACAGGTATTTGTTGTCTGTATTAATATGTTTCATACCATATTCAAGCTCAGCAGATCATGTTTAGTTTTGTTGGTTTAAAAATTATAGTGAATTGCTTATTATGAAACTTGATGGTAAAAACATAATCTGTGTTTGTACATAGGGTTTTTTACAATAATTCAGTTTAAGTGAGTTATGAACATTTTTAATTTACACTGTATTATATATGTCAAACTTGCTAAAAAATTGAACCATCATAACCGGACCGATAATTAATTTAAAAATAGTCATTTGGTTATTTTATTATTACAGATTACAGATTACATTCAATATCAGTTTAAAAAAGAATGTTATAAAATATAGGTTTCTCTATCACATTTTTTTACAACAAAAAACCTTCGTTCAAAATTATCTCCGAGTTTGCTACATAATCCGAATACCCAAGGTCCTTCTAGTCTACGACCATAATTTCTGTTTGATGTAGGTCAGTTAACTAGGTTTATTTGATTTTTTTGATCACTGTCAGAATTGGAGTCTGCTGAGTTATCTTGTACTTGTTCATGACCCAGATCACCTAGCAGCAGTCTTCCTCAGTTATACTTTCTTCTCCCTCTCAATAACAATTCATCAATTTTTACCACTATATTTTGTCCTACCATCTTTTCGCGTTTATCAAATAATGAGAATTGCAGAATTGCATCGTAAAAACTCACATACAAACACAGATAACGTTCTTACTATCAAGTTTCATAATAGGTCTATTCACTCTAATTTTTAAACTAACAAAGCTAAATGTGATTGGCTGAGTGTACATTTACTATGTTACGTACTTGTAAGAAGGAGACAACAAATGCCAGAGTTATGTCCTTTTAATACAAAATAAATCCCTGAACAATATATAGTATATCAGAACAAAAATATTATATTTATAGCAAACTTATGAAGTTGATAGTATTTAATATAATATTTAAAAACTTACAGATCATTTAAATTTTTAGGTAAATCAACGGAAACTTCTTCGACATTTTCTGGAATATCTAAGACACCAGAAGATGGTACCGCACAAATGGCTAATACTTTAAGATCAATTGAACTATGATTTGTAGCAACGTATAAACTTTGAATATGAATAACTCTCATATTATTATGTTCGGAAGAGCAAACGTTTAAATAACCAATCTAATTTAAATTTACATGTATTTTATTGATTTGTTTATATAAATAATGACATTGGAAAACTTACATGGTTTTCACAGTTTATAACAACAGATGTATGACCCTTTAAAGGAATTAATCCATTGACTGATGGCATATAGAATGACTGACTATTAGATAGTTGAAGGGGTTGTGATCGATGAGTGGTATCTTCAATATTTATATCAATATAAAATATATTCTAAAAATGAAAGATTTAAAATGAATTATCATCAATACTAATTTTATGGAAATGTGCATTAAAACTGTTCATTAAGTGAATTAAAAATGTAAATATAACTTATTTTAATGTATTAATATATAGGCATGTAGGTAATATTATCAAATAAAAGGTATAATCATTTTATGAAATTCTTTATAATATAAAAGTGTATACATAATTATACAATGTATAAAAATGATAATATCTTAATACAAATCTTACTTCAATAACTGGAGGTGCCACAACACAAAAGTTATCTATTTTACAAAGGACATCAGTTGTATTGCATAGTGTTATGATTTGACTCGATGTATTGACTATTAATGCCCAAGGTTGTATGACAATAACACGACTTAAGCCATTACTGTGATCAAGATGTCCATAATGTTGAACCTACATTTTAATAGATTAAAAGTTAGTTGAATTGTTATTTTTCATGTAGTTAAGATGAAAATGTATGTACAAACACATCAAATTATAATTGTTAATTCAACAAGTTATTATCTGAGTATATACAATATAAATATTACTTTAACAGTAGTTTCCGTGTCTGGCAATTCACATTGTTTCCATTTGATGTTTGAATATTGTTGACCAATAAATGGCCATTGAAGATCAGAATCCATTATAGTATATTTTCCATTAAGGAGATCTTCAATAGTAAAATAACTATCATTAAATAACTCAGGAATGTCAATATTCATGTAATATGTTATAGATACTGGCGGAGAAGATGCCGGAGATTCCTCGCTAAAAATATTACAATTTTTGTTGTTATAAATAAATATTTTTATCTGAATTAATTATATAAAATATAATTATAAAAATTATAAATATTATTATAATATAATAATCGACTAACTTTAATTTTATAGTTAAATTGTAGATGTCTTTCATAGTACCAGGCAAATCAATATGTTGTATGTCATTTAAGGTCATGGCAGATTTAGCTTCTATAATGGTATTACGTTCTAATTTATTATCAACTAATTCAAAGTTTAATAAAGTACTATAAGGCAAGTATGAACGAACAACATACATTGGCATTAATAAAATCTAGAAATGTTAAAATTTAATTAATAACATTAAATAAATATTTATTATTTTGCTACGTACCAACATACGAGGTATTTTATTAATGTTTTCTATGATCAAACGACACCAGACACTACGATATTTCTTCATATTATCTTTCATTGGAACTGTTAAAAAAACATTATTTTCATTAACTAAGTCATCAGGTATTTTAAATCAAACACTTACTTTTGACTAGCCAAGAATTTTGATTCCCATTGACTAATTCAACAGCATGTAATGGAATAGGTCCAGACCAAGGACCTTCATGATTAGGAGTATGAAAACTTAATTTCAAAGTAACTTTAAGTCCATTGTATAACATTATTGATGGGGAACTATTTTCAGGGGAAACTGATAAAGTCTGCAAAACTATGTTATACTGATCTTTTTGCTCCTCTACTTGTTTGACTTTGGTAAATCGAGCATCCAACAAATAATTTGTTTTATTTAAAACACTTAATTGGCTGGATACAATAACCTAATATAACAGATAATTATAAAATAAAAAATATTTTTAAAGTAAAATAGGACATACTTTTATAAGAGAGGGTGACATATTTGTAATTGACACTATTAAAATATGAGGTTCTCCATTGTGGTTTTTTACTGTTAAAGACATCAAAGCATCAGTTCTTAAACTTATTTCACTACTCCAAGACAAACTAAATATTCATAAACTATTAGTAAAACTGTAAAAGAGTAAAACATTATCGCATTTGAGTTTATATAAGTATTACTTATCGGCATCTCCAACACTAAATCGTATGTGAGGATGTTCAGTAGGTACTCGCCATGTGTATTGATAAGACTGTAAACTATTGAGAGTGATAACTTCATTGGTGCTTGATTGACCAAATCTACAAACATAAATGAAACTTAAATTGAATCTTATTATAGTAACTTATTGGTTATGAGAAGCTAGATTTCATGATATTGTTTGATAAAAAGTCTACACAATTTTGATCTGTAATTTTATGAATTCAATAAAACTATTTAACTAATAGTTAAACTGTATCCAGAAGAACCTTAAATCTAGCCTAAAAAATAAAAATTAGTAACTCACATTATTTCAAAATTGGTATCATTACAAATAATATATGGAGTGGTTATAAAATAAGTATTATTTTTCCATAGCTGCACTGCTGCCATCAAAGAGTTAATCATACTTGGACCAAATTGACATGCAATTGCTCCAGTTTGAATGTTGTATTGAATATCCGGTTCTATTTTTATTAAAATAATATAAACATTATAGAATACGGAATGCAAACATTGTTTTTAATAATTTATAAGATATTTACTTGGCTTGGTTGTGTGACGACTTGTAAATAAACAAAATGATTTTACAACAGGAATTTGTGTTAATGTTCCATAATTTAATAGTTCAACTCTCAAATGGGCTTGGGCTGATGTATTCATTTCTCCTAATATAAATAAAAAAATTATCTTTACTAATACAATAAATAGTATATAATCGGTAAATAAAATTCTATTTTTATCCTAAACATACATTATCCTCTGCATAACTAAATGCTTATTAGGTCAGCTGCTTGGTCTGAGCAGTCTGTCAGACCGCAAACAACTGACATAACGTTTTTTAATAAACTTATACCTGATTTTGTTGATTCACCTACCCTCCTAGTCAATATAAACTTTAAGGTGTCTGTTCTTAAGCTCGATAATACTAGAGGTATACTCATACTTATCTTAGCCTCTTACTATTATTATAATTCTCCTCTACACCATTTAACATGTCTTGCCAATAAGGATCCTGGCTTTAACTTCTGAGCAACTTTAAATAATTACGTCAAAAAGTACAAAACTTATTATTTTTAAGAGACTGGTATTTTGTTGTATTTTTGATGACAAAAACTTGTTTTCTATGTTAAATAAAATGAAAATCAATGTTTGTGAAACTCTTATTTTCTCAGTTATTTAAAAATATTTTGTTATAAATGATACAAAACATAAATATATATCATTCCTGCTAGTTCAGCAAGTTAGTTCTGATAAATTAATTAATGGTTTTATTAGTTTTATTAGCTTTTAACCACAAATTACAATAGAACTGCTGGTTTTAATAAATAAAATATTGTATGATAACTTACTGTTTTCACTACTAAATAACAATAGTTCAACTAAAATTAAAATAATTTAATAAATAATAAATACCTTCTTGAAGTTTAAAGCCAACATTCACTTGATCCAAAATAAAAATAACTAGTTTATGTTTTGGTGGATCATCAGAAATGCAATTGTATCGTGATAAATATGTTTTTTTTTTTACATGGTATGACATATTAATCTATAAAATAAATTGAAGTGTTAAGATAGTACATTTT
>JANEHU010000068.1:0-143467 GCA_027563435.1 Nasonovia ribisnigri
ACATTTTATTTATTCGTTAAAAATTCTTGAAAATTTAATAGAATGCTCCTAATATATTGTTTCAAAGGCACATGAAAATATTAAAAATCTGTAGTCACAATTTTTTTTTTTAAGCATTTAAAGTTGAAATTTTGACAAATTACGTAAAAATGACGAAAATTTGCAAATTATTTGGAGTTAGAAATTCATAAAAATTTTTCTTTTTAAATCTAAGGTTTTAAATTTTAACACAAGATTTAACGTAAGTTTTCTACTTTTATCAAAAATAAAATATCTAAAAGCAATTAAAAATAAATTTTTATGAGTGTTTTAAGTTCATAATTTTACAACATAGGATATTCACTCGATTTCTCATGTAGCGTTTTTCTTATTTGGTTGTAATTCAAAACGAATAATTGTAGATGCATGAAAATTTCACTAAATGTTTATATTCTCATTTTCTATACACCATTCAATTTGAAAATATTTTGATTTGTTTTGAGCTGTTTACAGACATTTTTAGTTTTCAATTTTTTTAGTTTTTTTTTTTATAATTGTCAATAAAATTTTATTTGGTCGGCCAAAAAGTCTGAAAATTTAATACAAGCTTTCTTATATATTGTTACAACATCAGTTGAAAAATTTTAAAAATACATAGGCACGATTTTTTTTTATAAACATTTAAAGTTCGAATTTTGACAAAATTTGTCAAAATCTCGAAAATTATAAATCATTGTAATTAAAAAACTATAAAATGTTCAGTTTTTATAACTAAGTGTTGAAAATTTAAAACAAAAATTCTCATAAATAAATCATACTGTAACCAAAAATCTAAAAATTATATCAACATATTTATTTTTTACAGACATTTTAATTTCAAATTTAGACAAAATTTCATATTCAAACCAAGAATAATGATTTTAGTTATTTTGATATAATTTAAAATATTATTTGTTGGTATATGAAACTTTTAGAATATATTGTTATATTTTATATACACGCAATGGCATTTTAAAATATAATTTTTTTGAGAAAAATGATAAATACCAATGCCTATAATACTAAAATTAATTACTTTATTCACAATAATATCATCAAATACATTTAGACTTAGTAAGATATTATAGACTGACTGACCGTCTTGCTCAGAATCGTTTTTCTTATTCAATGATATTATATCATTGGATTAAAATCTAACACAATCCATTACAGTGACTCACTTGTAACCTACTGTACAGCAGAGCGACATACACTTACCCGCCCTTTTTGAATCTTGACTTTGGCGAACAAATAGTTGCTCAACACTATTGTTAGGGATAATAAAGGGCTTTTAATATAAATATAAACATTTAATATATTATCAACATTTGGTAATTTAAGAGATTTATGCAGTTTACACACAATATTTGTAGACGGTACTTTCAAGTTGCCCAAAATTATTTTATCAATTAGGTATTTAAAACCTTCATCGCATACTAAATAACAATTATATCCCACATGTTTATTTATTAATGCCATATAAGTCAACTAATTGTTATACTAATGTATTTGAATATTAAGTATAGAGGGCCGTAGAAAAAATTACCATTTGAAAACCAATTTTTTTAACCATACCAACATTATAACACAAATATTGACAGTTGTAAGTCTAAGAAAAGGAAAGGAAAATATTAATAATAAATTCGTAACATACATACAAAATTAAATTTGGACTTAATTTACATATATTAGGTATACAAAAAATACACGAGATGCGATTTACATGTACACTAAAAATATTCGGGACGCAATTTATATTAAAAGGGTACATTAGGACGCAACTTACAATCACTCTACATTTTACTATGTAACAATTTGTTACCACAAAGAAAAATTTTATTACCACAATTACTAAAAATAATTTATAATAATGATTAACACATAATTGTGTATTGTGTGTACACAATTAATTAAATAATATAAAAAAATAAATTATTGAATAATATAAATAAAAACAGTTAATCAAAAAGATTAATTAAGATTATTAATAAAAATAGTAAATTACTGAAAGTAATTAACAAAATTATGTGTATTAATATTTGATAAAAATAAAATATTTAACGATCATTGGGCGATCGTTATAAAGCGATATATTTTAATATAATAGTGTAGGTATACAACGTAATTTTTAACAGTTTTTCATTTTAGCTAAGTAAATAGGTCAATGGGTAGACAACAAAAACACTTATTCAACATAATTTCATTCATCGGCACATATCGTATAGTAAGAATATATATATATTATATATTTATATAGCGAATGATAAAACACACTGGAGCATTATACGATGGTCAAAGAACAATGTGTAATATTTATCGTTTTTAAAGTTGTAATTTAATTGGTTATACAGATAATCTTTAACCTGCTATATTTATACCATATCATAATTAATCAATTAACCTGGGTTAAACTAAATTAAATTAGGTTAATTCTTACTAATATCTCCTATATTGCTTATCATCAATAGGTACTATAAACTGTATCTAAACTGTATTTATTACTAAAATAATCTTATTTTTTTATTGATGCGCCGGTTTTTTTGTTATAAGTATTTACTTACGAGTATTTCTACTACGCCATTGGCAAATAACTTTTTGTTTAACAAAATACTTCTCAAATTAAATTTCAAAAGATTCGATTATGTTTTTTTTTTCATTCAATATTAATTATCGACACTACGAGGATACCTGATAATAATTATATCCAAGTTTAAGTTTACATAATAAATTAAAATAATATTAGGAATATACTTATTTACTTATTCAGTTATTCATATTATAAGCTTTTCAAATAATTATAATAATAATATTTACAAAATAATCTTAATTACCTACATCTTTAGTTGCATAATTTTAATGCTCAACAACAATTACATTATCAATTACTATTTAGTATAATACTATACGTTAATTCAAATTAAGCTTCTGAAACAATAAAAGTAATATCATATTAATATTATCCTGCAATATTGTAATGTTATTTTGACTGTAAGTTGACCAGATATTACAAAAATAATAATAAAAACGTGATAATATTTTGCTAACTGTTTTTTTATTTTTAAATTATATAATTTCGTGGTATAGTTTTTTTATATCTGTATTCTAGTGTAAGGTGCTGAGGTTTGTATTTTGAACAGTTATTTTTTACATTTTATAAAAATATATGACTTATAATCAGGGTTGGGCAGTATCTTCGATACAAGAATCTTAGATACAATTGTATCTTGTATCTCGATACAATTATATGAAGTATCGAGTTACGTGTATCGTGATACTTCAAAGCAAAGTATCTTGTATCTATAGTATCTCAATACTGCAATCTGAGTATCTTGCCCTTAGAAATTATTTTTCAACCCAGTACCGATAAATCATAAAATATAGCTAGGTTAGCTAACTTTTGAAAAACTTGTATTTTTAAAAGGAAACAAAGATAAATTATCTTTATAGTTAAAAAATTAATGACGTTATATACAATGTACTATTTAAATTAAATTCAGATTGACTTACCTACACAATTATTATTATTACTATTATTTATTATACATTAGGATTTAGGACATTATATTATTACTAAAATTAATTTTATTATTTATATACCTAACTCAATACGAAAATACCAAGTGAATATAATTTTTAATGTAGAATTATTATTGATTTAATTATTATTATTTAATTATTGTGTAATTGTATCGTGGTTATTGTTGGTAGCATCGTTGACGATAACGAGATTACGTAATGTCGTGATTGATTTGTTTTATTATTAATGTATTATTATTATTGAATAAGTGTCAATTTTTATTATTTTATTTGTCATTCTCTATATTTATCGAAGTGGCCATCCCTATAATAATAAACATAATTTTTTAAAAAACCAGTGACTAATTTTATTAAAATGTATCGAGTACTTAGTATCGATTATCTTGTATCGCGATACTCCAAAGCCAAGTATTGAGTATCTAGTATTGCGATACTTTAAAGCCCAAGTATCTAGTATCTTGTATCGCGATACTCCAAAGCAAAGTATCTTGTATCTAGTATCTCAATACTGCTTTTTGAGTATCTTGCCCAACCCTGTTTATAATATAACCCACTATTCCCGCAATGATATACAGTGCATATTTATGAAAATATAAACTGAATGTTTTTTTACTGTCTTCTATTTCTTTATGACTCTCATTTATTAATGAGTCCAAATTATTTGATGATTCATGTATATTCTGTTGTTGAGGCAACTTATAGTTAGTAAGTGTCGTTGGTAATGGTTTGGAAAGTTTTATTTGATTCATTTTTTTTACTAATATCTGTTATATTAATTAATGGAAAAGTTGGATGAAATAAGGCAGACACTTGTATTTTAGTTATTTTTGTTGGTATTAAAATTATTGTTGATGTATATAGTACACACGTGTCTGGAATCAATGTGAGTATTGGTATATCTCCAATATCAATAGATCCTAGGTCCATATTACCATGTTGCGCCAAACAATCCGCAAACCTTGTCAATAATTTTTTTTGATTTACTTGTTGATTTACTTGTAACTCTAGGTTAATATAAAATTCTAATTATTCTTTACTATGTGTTGAATTTGTTATGTTATATATTGTGTTATGGTTTTCGTTATTTTTTACGTGTGTGTTTTGTAATATTTGTAAATTTTTGCTGGTCTGCGCTAATTTTGTGCCAGCTAAATGTTAAATTAATGTTTTCCAATACTTTTTCTAAATAATTTGTTAACTCGTCAAAGCCGTTTTGTGTAGTTTCCGTTCCGTCGTATTTTATATTTTGCTGTGTGTTGATATTTTTTATGTACCTATTGTTCTTTTTTAGTTTTTATGTCAGCCGTTACTGTAAATTCTATCATACCACGTAAGGTTAATAGTGGGTACTAGTATTTAGTCTACCGGGAGTCCAATGATTATTATCCATGTGAAATATTCCTATAAATAATCGGTTAGGTTTATAATAAACTATTTCCGTCTTATATTTACTGATTTATTGTTTATTTCATCATAGCTTTTTATAATAATTAATTTTTATTATATTTATCTGTCCAGTATGGGAGATCATCATCTGTGATTTTGTAAACAGATCTACACATTGGTTTTCCTATGTAATTTAAGATTTCTAGCGTTGTCAAATATAGTCCTTTATTTTTTAGACAATTTTTTAACGCATTTGCCCCACAATCTACATCTGTCGGTGTCTGTTTCGCTATTCCGAGATAAGCTGATAATTTGGTTATTTGATTTCTTAAGTTAGAATCTATTGATTTATCATGACTATTCTCCGTATCATGCAAATTAGTGTAATAACGTAAAAATAAGATAAATATAAAAACAACCACTGTCCATAGTTATATTAAATTCAGATGTCGAAGTTGGCTATCTGTATGATTATCTGCACTTATAAATGCTGGAGAATTAGACGAGTAGACGACAGATATTAGTTCAAATTGTTTTATGAATTTATCGATGTCCTCGTTTTCTTTCTCTGAGAACATATCAGGTTTGTGGTTAAATGCCATTTTTATACAATGTTTATTTTTTATCGTTATATTTGAAACTTTTCCAAATTTATTATTATTTTTGTTCTGTTCACTCGAAATATTATTGTGATTTTCTGACTTTAATTTCATAAGATCTGTTGTAAAATCGTTATTCAACTTTTGATTAATTAGTCGGTGTTTTGTCGACTTTACACTTTGAATATATTTAGTGCTGGACGTATCGTCTACCCGATTCGACGTTTGTAATTCACAAAGAAGATTTTGGAGTTGGTGTGTTGTATTAACAGTATCTATATTATCTTATTCAGTTTTTTTTGTATTAGAGTCGTCTTCAACAACGGTTATACGTTCACCAAATTTCGCTCACTATTTAAAAGTATTGGTCAACTTCCTCAGTAAAAGTTAAATCCGTTTCATTTAAGCTATCCTCATGGTTTTCGTCGTTTCTGTAACTTTTTACTGACGATTTTACAAGATCTCCAATTGTCGATAAGATTTTACTATGTATATTACAGTAGAGTCCCGCTAATCCGGACTAGATGTGACCGGGACTCTCTCCGGATTATCGAAAATCCGGATTAAACGAAATTACGTTTTTATTTAACTTACTAATTAATAAACACTATAAATAATAACACAATAAATATATGTACTGTCAAAAAACACCTCTTGTATTTATACGAATTCAACATTTATTGATTTACAATTTTATATTAGGTACACATTGTTATTTTTATTATGAAGACCTTCCCGAATATATATATTATACATGAGTACAAACTAAATATGAAACATAAATTGTCCGGAATAGCGATGACCGGATTAGCGGGCCAACAACAACTGTACAACAATTTAAAAAACTCACTATTTCCGTTTTATTTAATACATTTATCTACTCTACAGTTTGCTAGGAAATAACAAACTAATACTTAAAAACCCATAAATATAAAAAAAAAGTTTAAATTATTTTGATTTCTATAATATAAATTGTCTAATAACGTTATCGCTTTATTTCCTTATACCTTATCTTATTTCTAATACTTAAAATCCTGTAAATATCAAAAAAAAAATATTATTATTTTTATTACTATTATATAAACTCTCTAATACGTAACTCTTTTACTTCAATTACGCGTATTGTTAATACTTATAATCTCATAAACTTATATAAATAAAAAAATACCTCAATTACCAACACTTAATCAAACTACACTTTAACTTTATTATTTCTCTATACACTTCTCTACACGAATGGTATTAAGATCTTAATATTACAAATAAAAAACGATTGATATATAATAATTACTATAATACAAAAAAGTTTATTATTACTTACGAGTTTGTTATAAGCCGGTAGGCTTACAACGAGTTTTTGTAGAAAGTGAAGGCAACTCAAAATAAATAACAATTTGTTAATTAATTAAGTATATTTTTAACAAATAAACACACACATATCGACAATGATAAAGTACAAGTCATACGCTTGTTGTCAGACTGATCCCTCTTGCTCATTACAATCCACTTATATATCTGAATTCATGTCAATAATTAAACAGTTTATATTCGCATTACATACTTGTGTTACTTTCCTTATGACTATAATGTTTCACGACCATTCGTATAGAATCCTGATATCCGTTCATTGAGTATAAAGTATTGATTAGTACTACGTTTTAATAATATTACAACTACGTAGGTGGTCTTCTACAAGTTTACAAAAATGTGAGACGGTCTTGGAGTTCGAGTGCGCGTGATGGTAATCGCGAAGAACTGGCTTCCCTTACATATAGATAGTTTGTTGTAGCCTTACAATAATAAATGTGGCACCGAAACAGAAGGGGTTTAATATATAGCCAGCATATTATTGTAAATAATACGTACATATTATTATGTTTATAAAATATATTGATGATATGACAATCGTTACGGAGTAATGAGAAAACTAATACTTATCACTGATGTAGTAAGCCGACTCGCGAGGTTACCAGATGAAGTAGACAAGGGTTTGACTCATATGATGTGTAAATAAAGTGTAGACAAGTTGTAATGCTATACTAATGTTATTTATTTATCGAACACTGAACGTGCAGTATTGCGTAAATAGTACGTGTAGTAAAATATTCTCAGTACAACTTGTTGATTGTTGAAAATATTTCTAAGTTCAGTTTAATCGTAAAGCTGAGTGACGTGAAGGTGCTCGGAGTAGCTTGGTCAGATCACGTCTGAAAACAGGCCGTTTTGGGGTCCCTTATATATCCCATTGGTCTCCCCCAGCTAGAGAGCCTAGATAATATATATAATATATATTATCTAGGCTCTCTACCCCCAGCCATTGATACGAGCATCCGTGTTAGGTTAGGACGCTATGTTCGTCTTCGGAAATGCTTACGCATACTCTTTTCCTGTCGGTATTATTCTTGTGAATCGGTACCCAAGGATTATACATATATGCACATATTATATTCATATACACATATATACTATGTATATATTATTATTATATATCTATTGTCCTATAAAGAATAGCTCGCGCCTTATGATGTCTCGAATGTATCTGCGCATTCGACCATACCAACTACCTTTCACTTCTTAAAGTGCTTACGGTGATTACTATTGTTCATAATATCAAATGTCCCACGCACGATGTAGAGAAGAGAAGGTGATAACACTCCGTGAAAAAAGTGGCTTATTTTTCGACGGCACTATTTTAGTTAACATGAATACCGCCGGGCACCGCCACAGTATTCGAAGGCCGGTTACATTAATTATTTCCTATTAAGGTGTATTGAAAATGAACTATATAATATGGTATTATTGATCAAATTTCATAATTCATACGAAATATGATTATATCATACATGCAAGTTGAAATAAATAAAAATATTATATATGTATAGGCACGAATTCAATAAAATAAATATATAGAGGTAGACTTCCAGATTCCAGTCATAACAAACATTAATTATTTGCTATTTTGGTGCATTATAAATGGAAGTTATAATATAGTATTATTGTTTGAATTTCATAATTCAATATAATAAATACATAGAGGTAGACTTCCAGTCATAACAAACAGTATTTAAAATAAAAATCCCTTCCCAATATTGTTCCAAATTGAATAGAATTATTGTAAGAACTCTGACTGCCCATTAAAACATTAGTTACTTACTACTGGCAGACTCAATAGGCTTTCCTATATTTTCAAAAGTTTAATGGTAAATTAATTTATAAAATGCCAAATAAATGTTTTGTGCCAGGCTGTAAGACGGGGTATGCTAGTGAAGGAAAGAATATCACATTATTTCGAGCAACCAAAGGTATAAGACCATAATAGACTAAACAAAATTTATGAAAATTTTTAAATTTAAAGTAGATAATTACTTAATAGTTCCACAGTAATATATTACTATATGGTACTAATAATTTTGTTTATACTATGATAAATTATTTGCACATGCAATAATTTTAAGTTATTTTCAAGATACTGATATTAATATTTTAAATAAGTATTATAATTTAAAATAAAAATTATTAATAATATTATGTTATTAATTATAGTTATTATACATAATAATAACTATTATGTACAATGTACATGTTAATTCAATTTTAAATTTTATATAAAAATTTGTAATATTATACTAATTTTTCTTTATTATAATATTCTTATAACATATTTAAGCTTAAGTTTCATGTTTCCATCAACTGATTGTGATATAATTATAATTTTAATTAAATAACACATTTGTTTATGTTGATAATAAATCTAGTTTATTATTGAAATTTGTATAATTTATAAAAAATTTAAAAATACTACCCAAATCAGGATATAATTTATAGTCACAAGACTCATAACTATATGGAAAATAAACATTTACTTAAAAATGTTTTATACACATGGGCATTAAACACAATTGAGACAAATTAAACATATAAAATTTAAATTAAAAACAAATATATTATATTATATTATACATAGGCACACACAGGTATTTTTCATCTTAAATAAAATATTAATTTATTTATAAATTACGATTTAAAATGAAAATAATGCATAATTACATAGTGGTTATAATATTATTATTGAATAACAACCGGCCTTCGAAGCTTGTGGTGCTCACGGTGGATTTTATTTAAACTACAAAATTGCCGTCGAAAAATAAGCCACTTTTTTTCTCCTGATCAAGCCGAGTGTTATCACCTTCTCTTCTATACATCATGGTTTTTACAATAATTTATTAAATAAAATAACTTAAGTAATACACTTAGTATGAAGAGTAACCAATGAACTCTGATCATTGTTTGATTTACTATTTAAATGATTACTGCCCACCAATTATAGTTATTTAAAAATGTATCTTCTACTTATTAACAATTTAATATTACTTTTAATTATGATTATTAAGTATAAACCTAGACTTTTAACTTGTACAAATAAAAATTTAGTATTAACCACTGTACAAGAATAAATAACACAAATTAAATTAAAAGAAACTTTTATGCTTGATGTTTTATTTTGTTCAACTACAATTAAACCTAATTTATTTTTTAACAGTATTCATAATGGATGATTAACTTAATGCAAAAATTATAATTACAAACTGTTATTATCTAAGAAACTTAAATAATTAAAATTGTAATGTAATTGATTTTATGAGATAATTAAAAAAAAACTTTTACAAATCTTAACTAACTTAAGTACTTACACGTAATATTTGTTTTATGATTAATAAAACATAAAATATTAAGTACTAAATCAATGAAAATATTCTAATTATTAAACACAGTTTTTACAATGATTTGAAAACCAGCATAGTTAGAATTAAAATTAAATTTACAACCCCATTTTTCTTCCTTCTATTGATATCGGAACTGCACGTTTAGATTGATTATTTCTCTTGCTATCCATATAATTCTTTAAGTGCTTTTCAAAACGGTTCATTGGTCGCTTTACAGCCTAGACATTTCCAATTTCATTAATGGATTAGTTATAAATAATACATATGTATTTAAACATATTAACTTATATAAATTTAAGATAAATTACCCTTGAAATATCAGCATCTGTCATTGACTTTGGTCTAACCACATAGTCCTTATTAGATGGAGTAGGTACACGGGCCCTAGATATCCAACCTTTGTCTCCTGGTTTTAATGTTCTTGGACTAAATTTAAAAAAATTATAACAAAAATATTAGAGCTTATAAATACAGTTTTCCAACTTCATATTATTTATTTACTCATAAGTAATTAAATGAAATTCAACTGTAATAAAATATTATTATAAAAAGATATTTTAAATTTTATGATAAGCATAAAATATGATTCTAAATATCTGACATCTATCAGGGATGGGCAACATTTTTAACTGGCTTATGCTACATTTTAAACTACTTTATAAAAATATAAAATCAATATAATTTTAAATATATTATTAATATTGATATAATGTTTATCGTAAAAGTAAATATGAATTCTTATCTAGTATAAACTATTAAATGTCTTAATATTATATTATTTATAGGGGCATAGTTAACATAGCTTTTTTTTCTTTCTATGTTCTCTGGCTCGCTAGAATATACCTAGTGACAACAACCAGTCGCAGTCCTATAATGTGCTGTGCGGCAACCAATAAAATGTAAAATACACTAATAGAATAAGTCGATAGAGTGTGTTTATAACATTAACTATAAGATGAACCAGTGACTCTCAACTGGTATATCGCGAATTACTGTGATGTGTGTCATCAAAAAAATTGTTCACTTATATTGTATAAGTGTTTAAAGTATAAATATGTATATGACAATAGACAATATATATTCTGAAATTGACACCTCCATCTGATAGTTTATTTTTTATATCATGAAGAATCAAAACCAATCATAAAATTTTTTATTGGAGGGGAAAGGGGACTTTAAAAGGTGTTATAAAAATAGCTTAATTTCAAAAGAAACAAATAGAAACTGGAATGGTTTTATAAACATTTTCTTTGTTCTCAATTTTAGTGAGTCGTTAAAATTATATTCACATTTATAGAATGCAATGGATAACTTTGAATTCACCCCACTTCTTCTTTCAAAACGATATTTACAAAATTTTTTAAATCACTATTTACAGATGCTGCAAGGTGCGGAATGAATTTCAAAGTCAGTTGCTACTTTTTGTTAAATTATTGAATACATAATATGCGAAGAAAAAAAATTATTCAGTTAAATTTATGTTTGCAAAAATGATTTAGTTACCCTTCATCGTCATCATCATCATCGTCATCGTGTTTGTTATCATCTGCACTTGAACGCTTCCGCCTAGGCATTTGTTCCAGATCTCTTTCTTCTCTTTCTTCTTTGGACATTGCTTTATATAAAAAAAATCAAAGTTAATTTTAAAAGCACAATTTAAACGAAGAATAAATAATATCTTATTTTCAACTGACCTTTAAAGTCTGTTGATAAATTGAAAATCGGACGAGCCCATTCATTTATTAGACGACCAGCACGTTCTCGATTGTCTTTAGTTTCTTTAGGATGTCTATACAAATACATGATAGCTTTACCGATTCCAGAATACTTGAGAGTAGATTGTTCAATTGGAGGATACTATAATAAAAACAAATAATTTAATAATATGTACTCAAATACTTAGGTACTTAGGATTTACATCAGCTAAAAGTTTTATCAACGACTCGCGGACTTGCAACGAAGGCAAACTTCTATCTGGCATAGGTGCTAACCAATCAGTGAAAACATTTAATACATTGTGCTCGATAAAGGCCAACATCAAATTATGTTTCTTTAATTGTGATAGGCATTTTGGTAGCATAGTTATTTTGTTAATTGCAGGTTTTCCTTCTTTGTTTAGTTGTCGATCACACTAAATAATTTATAGAAAAATTATGACACATTCAATATTTACTTGATATTTTAGTAAAACAAATAGTTTAAAACTGTTGATCAATACAATTTTAAATTTTTATACTTAAATGTTTCTATTATTTATCTAATTACCTCAGCTGCATGTTTCATATCCCCAATTAATCCAGCAATAATATCATCATTGTCATTAATAATATCTATATCTTTCCTACGACGTTTCATTGTTTGTTCTTCTTTTTTTCGCATCATCATAATCTCAAAATCTGATGCTGGATTATTATCACTGCATAAAAATGTATACTTTATATAACAAGGATATTTAGAAAAATAAATCCATTAAGTTATTTATGAAACAAATGACTTCAAACTGAATTATTACCTGTTATGGTTATCACGTTCATCAGGATCATCAGGATCATCTACGTTTTCATTATTGGCACTACTTTTGCTAGTACTTGTACCAATTTCTGCACTTGGATCATCTTCTTTATCAGAATCATCCGATAATTCTGGCAACACTTCGGATACATTCAATTCATTTTCTGTATTTTCATCATCAGATATAGCGTGCTCATTACGAACCTATTTAATTAAAATATCAAATAATAATAATATATATATATTATATACATAGTTTATAATTTAAAATTGTAATACTAACAATCGGACTCGTTTCAGGTATACTTTTAGCATCATCATCTTCTTCAGATTCCGAATCTGACATAATTTTAACCTTTTTAAATACTTTTTTTTTAACTATTTTATCCTCTGATTCTAAAAAAATATTGGTTTATAAAATAAATGTCTATAATATAATATATATATATAATTATTACCTTGGTCTTCATCAGAATCTTCCTCATTTTTAATTAGAAGGTCGTCATCTTCAGAATCAGAAACAATTTTACGTTTTATTTTACTTTTTTTAAAAGAAGAATGAGAACTCTCTGATGATACTGAAGATGATCTAGATTTAGATCTTGAACGAGACTTTGATTTTGATCTTGATCGAGTTTCTAATATATCTCTTGATTGAGATATAGACTTTGATTTAGATCTATTCCTTGTACCAGATCCAGAAGCTGAACGTACAGAAGAACCTGACTGAGAACGTGATGAGTTACTAGAAGACCGAGATCTAGATCTGGATTTACGCTCAACTGTCTTCGCATCATTTGATATATTAACACTGCTTTCTTCAGTAGACGAAATAGATACTTCTGAAGAATTTAAAGCATCTAAAAATAAATAAAGTTTATCAGAATAAAATATGTACATTGTATAATAATTAATTGAACGGCTATAATCCTCATTTGATTTATCAATCCTTAAAAAGTTTTTTTTTACTATCAAAATATATACATTTTAAAAAGACTAGACTATAATGTACATGTCTTTTGTTACATCATCACTAAGGCACATAAGTTAAAGGAGCTAAGAAAGAAAAATATGCATGGAAGTATACATAGAAGTACACACAAAAAAATGTGCATGAAAAAATAATATTAAATATGATTAATATGCATATGATAGTGGCTTATTTCGGGTGGCTCATTACCCTCAGAGCCTTTTTTCTTTTATTTTTTGTTCAATTTCAGCGTGTTTTCATTAAAAACTTCATTAGTAAAAACACAGCCCATATAAGTGCACCTTACACCATAAATATAAATGCAATGTAATGATGATTAAGGAACCCGGCGGTGACTGCTGACATTCATCTGACACGCCAATTTTTTTACTGTTATCACTGTTATACTTAATTGGTATATATTTTCCAGAACAGAAAGACTAATAGTATGAGCTGAAACGCCATTACGGTCCATTTTAAGCACTAGTTGCGAAATAATTAAACCTCTACTGAATTTCAAATTGATTTCCCAAGTACAAGTTGAAAATAGAAGATTTTTAAAATTTTACATTTAAATTTTGAGAATAAAGATGTTATAAACCAATAATATTACCTTTACTTTTTAACAATAGATCGTCAGTAGTACTTGAAACAACTTGATATGAATCAGCAGTATCACTATCATTAGTTTCAGCAACATCAGATTCTGTTTCAACTGGAGGTGAACTCATATTTTGACTTCTGCTTCTAAAATTAAACATCAAGCTTATTGAGCAATATTAAGCAAGTAATAGAAAATAACACTATGATTTTCTCACATGTTACACAATTTTAAATGAATATAATATAATATTGGTGCGATTAAAAATCTAAATATACAAAATAATGTTTTTATAATATCTCAATAATAATTAATATACATACAGAGTAACAGACGGAACCAACAAATGGAATTAAGTAAATATTTAATAACTTTTATTCCAATCAATATTTTTTTAACTGTTTGTATATGGTTATTAACAATCACAATAATTTAAATTTTTTTAAAAATATTAATGTTGGTTGTTAAAATATAAATACATAAAAATATTAAGAAAAAAAGGAATAAATATAAAATATTATTATTTAGTTGGTAATTACTTACGCTGAATTATTTGACACGGAATGTGGGTATACGTGTCTCATTATAAAGATTGTTCAAACTGAAAGAAAAATTGAATTAATTTACATATTATTGTAACTAAAAACTAATATTTTAACATGATATAAATAAAACTTAATAACCAATAAACTTGGTTTATTTTTTAGTTTTTTTTTAATAGGATTTAATTCAATATGATAGTAAAAAGCAAGCATTCAAGATTAATTAATTTACTATTTGGTCTACAATTTGGATAAAAACTTAGGCAGTAGTAAGATTGTTTTTAATTAAGTCGGTTGCAAAAACTTTCAGAACATTTTTTAGGCAGTTATTATTGTTAATCAGAGATTTGCATTCATAGATATTTTTATAGACTTAAAACTATAAAAGAACTAGATGACTTATGGCTAATGACTTCGACATTGATTACAACAAGACATAGTTGGCTATCTTGTAGTTTTTATATGTCTTTGTATTAATTATAGCAATCTAAATTCATGTTATATAACAGAAGCATCCAATTAGTCAATAATGAACAATATGTTAGATGTCTTCTACAAATAAGATTTTATTAGCTAATATAGTTTATCTGATTTACACATAATATTGCTTTGATAAATAAGACTTAACTCAATATTTGTTGGGAAAATGTAAAATAGTTGAATTTGTGTAACAATTACTAAAAAATAATATATTCAAAAAGTTAGTAGGGAGTAAAGTGAATTTATTTCACAAATTAATCTCCTTATATTATTTTAGGTGCTTATGTTAGGTAATTAAAAAAGTTTCCCCTCTCCCTAGGTCTGTGACTAATATTAACAAAACTCCCATTAAACTATGTTACACATTACAAACAGTGAGAAAAAGGATTTTGACACTACCTGTGCATTGTGCACTGAATGATATGAAACAACTGATATGCCTGACACCCTTTTCATAGGTATTACTTTTTCTGCAAGACAATATTATAACAGAGGTCCAACGGAATAAATCATCAAGCAGTTTCAAAGAGTTTGAAAGTTCTATAGCTAGGAAAAGCCAATACACTTTGGAAATAGTTGTAAAAACACGCAAGAGCCTTAGTTATAATTCGGAGATTGGTCGTAATACCACTCAAAAGTCATAGAAAACTTGTTTTACATTGTATGAATAATGTTTTCAAAAGTTTAATAATCGAATAAACTACATCTTATTTAGGTACTACAATAGTGCTCGTTCTTTTGGGCGTATAAACAAACAATTGTTTTACATGCCACACATTATTATAAATTATAAGAATAGAAAAACATTAGTTTAACGAAATATCAGAACTACTCACAATTTGGAAATATGCACAAGCCACTAACCGACGTGAAGTGAATTCCGATTTTTCTTATGCACAAGACACGACAATGTCTTGGCTAAAAGAATTATAAAGAAAATCGAACAAGAATTCAGACTTGAATACGTCAAAGTTATTTTAAACAATAAATTCGTCACTATACACCAAACGAGTTCGAAGCCAAAATAATAATTTTATTATTGATACACTGTAAAAAGTTATAAGACAGAACGTCACAGCGACAAAAATATTGACAACAATAAAAAGAAAATAATGTATTGTACAATATTCCAGAGAGTAGCTTATCAGTCCTTTATTGACACGAACGCCTAAAAGTCCAATTATGATAACAGTAATATTGTCGTCGCCCGCGTAGCGGGGTCGTCGTTGTCTGCACTGTCGTGCATTTTGAAGAACCACGGATTGTGCGAAATAAAATACAATATTATTTACGAACGATAAAATAACAACACTATGATAACGTCACGATAAACTAAGTTTATATGGTCGAAGGTTTAAGATAATATAATATAGGTATATATTCTTAAATCGTGAAGCGGAGCAACGTACTCGGAAAAGAAAATTTATGGGTACGGTGTCCGTCTACCGAACCAGCAGCAGCTCCTAAACGACAATATCGCGAAAACGATTCATTGAAAAAAATGTACGGAACAAATTTCACACCGGTCGGTCGTGGGTAGTTGTAGTCGTTCTCGTTTGTTTGGATCTGTCGGCCTTCTCGCCACGTACGAATGTGCGATGATGAAAAATCGAAAACAGAAATCGACTTATAACTATTACACTGTGTGTAGGCTTACTGACTTGGTGACCTAGTGTATCGTACCATTGACGCGCAATTATTATGATAATGATGGTAATTCTTTATTTTCTAAAAATCTGAACTTCGCGAACCGAGGGAAAAACAGTTTGTTTCCAATGATCAATAATACCTAATAACAATTGCTTACTTCGCGACTCATAGATTCACGGTCTTCGGTCTCACCTCTCGACTCTCGGATCTTTTATCTTCTAAGATCGCCCAGTGCAGCAGTGGCGGGGCGGATACTGTCTAGATAGTGAATAATATTATAATTTCGTTATCAAACGCTGTCGATATAATGTGATAACACCCGGCCATGTGTTTGTTGTTACTTGTTAGTCCGCGTCTACGACTGATGTCTCGTGTGAAGTCGAAAATGTGTTACAACTCGTACAAAATTTAGTCTTTTCAACAATACAGTAAAAACACTAATATTCTCCAGCGATGGACAGCCCGCTAATTTACAATCTAAGCTGTGGAAAATCATTGCCAGAAGTGAGTTGTTCATTACGAAATATATTTATTTGTTCGTTTGTAATTGGACGTTTTATGTTTCGATATTGTACCTGTTTCCTTTATGCACGTTTGTTCGATGTATCGATTATGAATAAATACTATTTCACTGTATAGTTTTAATTCCGGAAGACCATTTGCAAAATTATTATTGAAAGGTTCAACTGTGAAGTTTTGTATGCGTCAAATTATAAACAAATTTAACAAAATCAAATTAATTCATTGAAATAATGTTGTAACTGAAATATTTAATTTTAATTTATAACTTATTATACTTAAAATTTTTCTGGCTTCAATCTTTATCCATCTAACCTTGTGCAAAAAACTATATTTTTCAAAATGTTGCTCTAAGTAATTTTAATTGTGTATAGGTATAGGTACATTGTACATTTAATTTACTAAAATATATATATTGAACATATATAGAAAGCATTTTTTATAGAATATAATATTTTGTGCTTTATAAATTTTGTTATAGTGGCTTTCCGAAAGAAAAAGAAGAACATTACTAAAAAAAAATCCTGGTAAGTCAAATAAGTTATACCTTAATAAGTATCTTCAACCTAGCTTGTGAAAAAAAAGATTATATTTATATATGAACTTTTATAACCTGGACTATAATAAAGAAAATTACAAAGAAAATGTAGGAGTCCTAGTACAGTTTCTCGGCAAAAAAAAATTTAACGGTTCTGAATTAAAATTATAATGCTATATAGAAAATAGACCAACTGTTTTAGCTTTACTTAATCTACACTAATATTTACGTCAATCCAGAAAAGTAATAAATTGTTTTTCAAAAGCAAAAATTAAAATTTAGATTTTATAATTTTTGAAAGTAACATTTTCTTACAGTTGTTTGATTAAAAGAATCAAACAACTATAATAATTTTCATTTAAAATATACAGTAAAAATTTATAATTTTATCATAGAACCCCAAAATGTTTTCACATTATGAATTAAATATTTTATATTTTCCTAGCTCTTGTCTGGCGAAATTAATCTACTTTTATTGTTGGTTCTGATCAATTATAAAATATCAACTCTCCAGACAACATTAAAGTTTCCTTCCAATACCTATTGCTCCTTATTTCACTGTACACACTTTAAAATTAAGAATCGATATATAATACCCATTGCTTAAAATGTTCTGTGAATTTATAATATTATTCATGTGTACCTGTGAATATAATAATTCCCAGGAATTATTTTATTTATGTACACCCGTGAATTTGTGTATTCACATGTTTACTACTTCACTCATTTACTTCTCTATTTTTATTCTTAAGTTAAAGATGATTATACTCATATCATAAATATAGATTATGTTAATTTAATAACCAATAACACAAAGTATAGCTAGTTCAGTTAGGTATTGAAATATCTGACCACCTTCTAGAAACCATTAGAATTCAATCAACTATTTATTTTTGTAAAATTAATAACTATTTTTGATAGAAATAATAAATAATATAAATTTTAATTTGATACCAATTAAAATTATTCATGTAAATATGTGATGTGTGTTATGAGTAGAGACCGGAATTATATTTTTTTTGAGCCTATGCAGTCAACGGGGATTTGAAATTTTTACAAATCATACAACGGTTAATTAATGGCAAAAGTTTTTTTGCATACTTGAGAATATATCGATTAATTTGTATAGATATTCGATATTTTTTGTTGCAGTAGCGTAAATAATATAAATTATATGTCCGATAATAGTAGTGATGTGATATTGATATAATATTATATACATATTATAACCATCATATATCGTATTATCATTATGGAGAACGTGGTTGGAAGCTGCTATTTTTAACTGTAGTAATTTCGAAGGTTTAAAAAAAGTTATTGAAAAATTAAGTAGGTAATCAAAAATCTCCCAGTCAGTCCGTATTTAAAATGTAAAACAGTTTTTGACTTAAAATCCATATTTTTACTTCAAGAGAATATATTAATAAAAAAGCATATTTTTCATATTTTATTATGATTTTTAAAAGATATTGGAATCATATTTCAACTTTTTAAGAGAATATTATAATCTTATTTTAACTATTTTAAAAGAATATAATTCCGGCCCCTAGTTATGAGTTTTATCATTTATTAATCAATACGTGTTCTAATTTGATTACGATATCCGTGAACACATATGTTTTTCTTCACTTAAAAAAGTAAGACCCCTAGTAATTATTGTAACATTATATACTGTACAAAGAATTATTATTATGTTTTAAAAATTCTTGTTTTTTTTTATTTGTCTAAATATATATTTTATTTTTTATTTTTTAGAATTAAAAAGGCGAATTGAATTATTGCAAGACTTTGATATGCCTGGTCTTAGTACAACAGTAAAAGTAACACCAGATGGACAATATATTTTGGCTACCGGTATTTATAAGCCCAGGATTAAGTGTTATGATGTCAATAATTTAGCCATGAAATTTGAAAGATGTTTTGATTCTGAAGCTGTTACTTTTGAAATACTCTCGAATGATTATAGCAAAGTAAATACATTATTATATAGTTATAACAATAATGTAAATATATGTATATCTTTTTGTTTTGTCTTATTTTAAGTTTGTGATCTTACAATGTGACCGTTATGTTGAATTTCATTCTCAAGAAGGGCGCTATTATAGATTACGCATTCCAAAGTTTGGCCAAGATATGAAATATCATTATCCAACATGTGATTTATATATTGGAGGAAATAGGTAAATAGTAAATTTTAGTCTTAAATATATTACTAGCCGTCCCATCTGGTGTTGCCTGGACAAAGATTTGTTTAATTTTAAATGTATGTTTAATATTCATTTGGCGGATTGAATGCTTTTTGTGCTGTCGCATATCCAGTGTTTTATTGTATGTAAAAAGTGTAAATTAAAAACCTGGTTTAAATGTCTATCAAGACAGTCCCTTCAAGTGAATTGATTTACTTGCAACTTAAGAAGGAACTCTGTAGACAATATGCAAGCAGTACACACGATGAGAAACAGCAATTCCATATTTCCAATGCATACATCAATAATATAGTGAAAAAGTCATAACGTGAAAAATTAAAGAACTACGTTAAAACTGAAATTTTTAATTATTTTACTTCAAAGGTAGCACCACTGATGTATTCATACAACCGCCTACTTATATATTATAATAAATTAGAATAATTGTCATAATAAATACAATTTTCCACTCTAACTTTTCTTATAATATGTTTAATATTTATTTTTTTCAGTTCAGATATTTATAGATTAAATTTAGATAGAGGGCAGTTTTTGAATCCATTTGTATCTAGTGCTGGTGATGAAATTAACAAATTAGCTATAAACCCTGTACATAATATGCTTATATCTGGGACTAAGGAAGGAAAGGTTGAAGCATGGGATCCTAGAGCTCATGTCAGTATTGGAGTTCTAGATTGTGCACTAAGCTCAGTTACAAATGACACAAATATTGCGTAAGCTAAATAATAACTATTATAATTGAATTGAATCACTGTTATAAAATAACTATACACTTTTTCATTTTAGTACTGACGGATTTCCATCTATAACTGCACTGACATTTGAAAATGCTTTAACATTAGGTGTTGGTACTGCCACAGGCCAAATACTTTTATACGACTTGCGTTCTAATAAACCATTTAGGGTTAAAGATCATTTGTTTGGATTACCTATAAGAGATATTGCATTCCAAGATGAAAATGTATTATCTATGGACTCATCTTCAGTAAAAATATGGAATAAAGATACTGTGAGTATTGTTAATTCATAATTAAACTTTTAATACATATATATATATATATATATCCGGTTATACAGGGTAAATTATTTGCTGCCCTTGAATCTGGTAATGATACACAATTTAATAACCTCTGTGTTATTCCACAAACCGGGATGATGTTCATTGCTAATGAAAACACAAAAATTCAAACACACTACATACCGGTTTGTTTTTTATAACCTTGTTTTATTTTATAGCTAAACACCTATTACTTAACATAAATATCTAATATGTATCCATGCATGTTTAGAGCTTAGGTCCAGCTCCAAAATGGTGTGGATTTTTAGATGCTTTAGTTGAAGAGTTAGAGGAAACTAAAAAAGAAACTGTATATGATGATTATAAATTTGTTACTCGGAATGAACTAGAAGAACTTGGTTTATCACATTTAATAGGTAAGATACATTTTTCAATTTATTGAATAATACACTTAATGAAATAAAAATGTTTTTTGTTTAGGAACAAACTTGTTAAAAGCATATATGCATGGATATTTTGTGGACATCAGACTGTATAGAAAAGCTAAATCTGTCGCAGAACCATTTGCTTATGAAGAATATCGTAGGAAGAAGATAAGAGAAAAAATTGAATCAGAAAGAACTAATCGCGTCCAAGTTCAAGTATAAAATATAATAACATGATAATAATTAAACTATACATACTGATACACCTTAAATACTTTTAGAAATTACCTGCTGTTAATAAAGAACTTGCTTTGAAATTAATTAATGATGAAAAAGAAGGAAAGAAAAATAATAAATCTAAAGATGCTATTAGCTTATTAAAAGATGATCGGTTTAAAGCATTGTTTGAAAACCCATCTTTCCAAGTTGATACAAATGCTGAAGAATACAAGTAATATATATTAATTCAATTAACTTCAATAACACATGAATAATTTAGATAATGCTCTGTTTATTATGTATATTATAATTCAATTTTATCATATCTATAGGTTATTGAACCCAGTTTTAAAACGATTGGATAAATCTAAGCAAAAAGAACTTGAATCACAAATTCAAAAACAATTCGATCCAGTTGAAGTAAACACTTTTAATTTTAATAAAATATCCTTAACACGTTGAATGCATATGGACGCCATTTGACGTCATGAGGATCAATGAGCATTTGACGCCATATGGCGTCCAATATAAATTTAAAGTAAATGATTTATAATTGCATGGCTGAATGTTATCTTATTATTATTTAGCGTGGATTAAATGCCTGTTTTAAAATATGTATACAAATGTCGTTAAGAGCAGTTTCTTTATTTTTTTTAAAATAACTTGTTTTACTTTTATCATACGCACTGGGTGAAAACTGAAAAAAATCATAGTCAAGACGCAGTCAACGTGTTAAAAAATAAATATTAACTTACTGTTACACATAATATAAACCTAATAAAACAATTTTGTAGGATGATGAAATCGAAGGAAAACCTAGTTCGGAAGAGAGTAGTGATGAGTATAGTTCAGACGATGATCAAAAATGGGCTAAAGAATTAAAGTCTGAATATAGATCAGCTAAAAGAAGAAGAATAGCAACAGAGCGTGAGGAACGTAATAAATCAGAAAAAGATAGTAATGATGACAATGATAGTGACGATAACGATTTAAGTGTACAAAGTGAACGAGCAATTAAACCACCAAAATTCTATGAAATTAAAGAAGGAGAAGAATTTGTTGGATCCAATAGTAATAGATTAAATTCTATTCAAAATTCTAGGTAACACATCTAATAAATTAAAACAATTATTACCAATTAGTAATTTTATTATATAATTATAAAATTTTTATTTATTAGTGCAACATTGGGTGAAAGAATGAATTCAGAACATTTCAATTCAGTCAAAATGCTATCTAGTGGTAATCGGCAGTTCACATTTTCAACACAAAAGGTACATACAAAATGGGTATTAATTGTTATACTTCATTGAATATTGACATAATTTACTGTTATTGTAGGAAAAGAAATATAAGAAAGCTGACATGGAAGCAGAAAAACACAAAAAAGAAAGACAAAGTGTAATTAGAAAAGGTCCTAAGAACTTACGTAAACCTAAGTTTTATGCGGGTCCTAAAAGTAAAACTTTTAATAAAAAAAGAAAATAATTTCATTTTTGTGATAAATATACTAAATAAATAAATAGAGATCATGTTTTTTAAATTTTTTTATTAAATATAATTCAATACAATAGTTTATTTTAATATTTTTATCAGTGGCATATTTTGGTTAGGTGTTAATTTCTGTACTTTAAACATTGTTTTAATAAAAACAATTACTCAGTTTATTATTTTACTATATTATTTAATGAGATACTGACGTTAATAATACTATTTGATTTCCACTTTTAACATTATAAAAATAAAATAATAATTATAGTATTAACATAAACAAAAAAAAGCACATATAAATCGCATACAAATACATTTTTAAACCTGTCTGGAGTACAAAATTAAGAATGGCTTTTATAAGGAGATATTTTTGGAGAAAAGAGCATTATGAATGTAGGAAAGGTTGAGGCCTTGAGAAGAAAAAAGATAATTAAATCAAATCTGTCACACGAAGTACAGGGGTAATTAATGAGCAGATGTTGATTATAGTTATGTAAGAAACAGTATGGACAGTTATTAAGATTTAATTTGTTGGAGTGATACGGGTCTCAAACTTATATTATTGGCCATATAGTAATTATAGGTCAAAAGTTCAAGGGTCAAGAGCAATACACTTTTTCAAAAGATTATAATTATTATAATAAAACTGTACCCAATACTAGATATTACAAAGATGTATATATATTAATTTATTGTTTAATAACTATTTATTTTTAATTAAATATAAATTTCAAAACTTTTGAAGAAATAAATGTTAATTGTGGGCCACACTGAAAGGGTACGCGGATAAAGTACTTCCCTAAACAAAAACTTTCACCTTTCCACCGTGTCTATTTTATATAAAAATGTAATTATCTTGCAACAAAAAAACTAGAGGATAAACTATTGTTAAGTCACTCACCTAAATATCCTAAAGCATGCCACCAATATTACAGAAAATTATACGTTTTATTTATTAGAATCAGGTAATTGTTTCTTGCGTATATTGTACACCTTGGATACTTTGTACATAAATATATCAATAATCCAAAAACAAATAAAAACTCCACTGATATTGCATAAAAACTGAGTGAACAGATGTCCTAATAACCTAAATTAAACAAGACAAATAATTAATAGAATATTGAATTGCAATACTGGTAAGTACAAAACAAACAGTATGTTTAGTGCATTGTGTACCCACACGTTTAAAAATTTAAGAACATACCTTGGCTTTTCAGTCAATTTGATCATAATAGGTGAAAATTCATAGCTAAAGAATATTCCAGGGGCGCCTGATGGACCTTTATCGAATGCTTGGACCTATTAAATTATATAAAGTAAATATTAATGTTATCATATAAAGTGACCAGTGAATAAAAATAACCATAAATAAAAAATACACCTAAATACACATTTTTTAATATAATAACTATCCAAGGAGATTTAATTATAGTGTATGTATATAAGTAAAGTTAATACTCAACACAATAAAAAAAAAAATGTACCTTGTGTTTGGTCACTGAGAACTGGTTGGTAGAAAATATTGATTGGTCTTTTCTTTGATAGAGAGTTGGAACAATTTTTATATAATACTGAAACATTGTTGCTCCTATAAGTAGTAAAATAAACAAAACATTTAAAATTAGAATTACATAATTCAATTCAATTTTTTTATTAGTATAGAATTTATTCAAAACTCATTAAGAGAAACTACCAATAAAACTATAAGGTATTATTTCAATAATTTAGGAAAAAATAAAAATTGTACTCATATTTGTTTATACAGTTAGAACATTAATACAAATTCATTACTAATTAGTAATTACTCATAAACAATAGTAAAGGATTTAAGTTAACTGGTAAATATATAAGTTATAACTGTATTTTAACCTATCAGAAAAATCCAACAGCATATTATATTAATATAAACATAATTTATATGAACCATATACAATACATTTTTAAAAATATAAGTATATAATAATACATGAGTGTATGACCCTAAATGACAATTACATTTCAACAGATCGAGATAGATAATTTGATTAGTATAACCCCCTAATATCTAGACTATCATAGACAAGCCAATTGACAACCATATTAAACGAAACTTGGTGAAACCTCAAAAATTAGTTTTTGATTTGTTACAAATGAAAGGAACCACCTGTCACTTGTCAGTATCTTAAAATCTGAAAGTATTAAATATCTGTATGCCATGACATATCAATGACAATTCCAATGCATATTGCATAGATTAATAAAATTAGGTTTTCTTGAAAATACCTATAATAGATACCTTTCAGAAACATTTCACATTTGTATTTCATAGTGGCTTTTAAGTAAAGCCCAAAAAAGAGGAAAGTAGATGTGGCACAAATTATCAATAATAAAGTTTCATTAATTTTTATTTTCAGTAGTAAAACGATCAAAAATCTTGGAGCACTCATATAAATTTTACATTACAACACCGTTGGTTTCTTTTGATAGGAAAAGTCATAATTAAATTTAAATTTAAATATTAGAATAACAATTCAATTGTTGGCAAGCGCAATAAATCTTTTTAGATAAACACAACTGAATAAGCTTAGCTTAGAATCATTATTTTTAAGTAATTTCATGAGTGATTCATACAATTATTAAAAATCATTATATCAATCATGTAATATTAGAATATAAACGTATCAAGTTATATACAATTTATTTAATATGTTAGAAATAAAGATATAATCATTTATAGGAAAAACAATAAATAGGGAATACACATATTATATTATTGTGATTAATATTATGTTTAAACTTTAAGGTATCAACTGATTAGCTATTTCACATATAGTATATTGGTAACATTTAAATAATATTTCTTTAACTGTGTGTCAGAACAATCTAGAGTCTTGAACTTATCATTGGTATATTTATGGAAGCGGATTACAGGGAAAGATCCACTCTCATGGCTTTTTTTATACATATATTATTAAATATTAAAAGATCAATCATCATTGGATGGTGTAAAGGTATTAATTAATAATTAATAATTTTAAATTACCTACATAATTATATTATAATATTCAAACTATAAAGTATATTATTAATTTTAAAAAAAAATAGGGTCTCTAGCAAAACCCGATCACAAATGCAGGTGTTTGTAACTTAAAACACTTCAGTTACAAAAGTTGGTGTAAGAAAATTATTTTTTAAGTAATTTGATGGAAATTAATCCATCGCATATGATCATTACCTACATGGCTATATTGTATCATAATATATCATATTTTTATCGTTTAATATTTTCTTCAATTACATTAAGTAGTAAATAAATTGTAAAATCGCTAGGTATTATTTGAAATGTGTGTACGCACACAGACCTATAAACTAATGGACAGCGCTTCCCACACCGCCCAGCCAATTGGTGAATCCCGACGACATAACTGAGAGAGAAAACTTAACACACAAGCATGCGAGAGAGAAAAAACATGTCTCGACACGCGACTTTAACGGCCCAAAACGTCTCTTTTCCCTCCCAACAATCCCGTCCGGTGATTTCTCTCTCTACGCGCTGTCCAATAGGTCAATGTATTCCGTTAGCAATGTTCTTAGTCGCGACATTGCGTCCAACAACCACTTGTACGCACAATCGTCGTATACGCCATAGAACTGGGTGTATGGTACACAAACCCACTTTATAACGACTGATAAGAGATAACGACGCGTATTGTGTACGATAACATTAACAGTGGAAAAAACTGCATGGAAATTTCAACAATAAGACCAAACGACGGTCATTTTGATTTCTATTACTTCCGAAACTTCCTAACCGTAAAACGAAAAGATGCCGGTGCCGAGCGGAAGTATGTACGGAGGTCAAGGTAAACCATCGTGTTACGACAGAGTATCCACTTCATTTATGATGGGAGCCACAATCGGAATAACTATTGGAATTCTATTCGGTGGTCTAGGAGGCTTGAGGTATTTTCGACATACATTTACATTATAATATTACACTGTGCGTTTCTAAATGCCATCATTATTCAATATAGATCAGGGTTCAGGGGCCGAGAGCTAGTTGGCAGTATGGGAAAAACTATGCTGCAGAGTGGCGGAACATTTGGCACGTTTATGGGTGTTGGTGCTGCCCTTAGATGTTGATGAATAAGTGTTTACTTATTCTTAGAAACATTTCTTTTATAAACTTTATTTGTGTAAAACTTAATTTCTGATATAAACTATGATAATGAATACATTTTTGTTTAGTATATTTTAGTTTTTATACTGTAATTGATAAAAACAACATAACAAGAGTTTTAAAAATTAAGTCAAGGCTTCAATGAAAATGCTCTTTATCCCTCTTCTCCCAAAAATTATACCAATGAAGTTTGAAAGAATACTAAACTGTCATCCATATCCAGTAAATAGTGGTGTAGTAAATAAGTCACCAATTTTACTAAAAATATTTACAATAGAACTAGTTATACTGTTTGTGTTTTTTTTTTATTTAAAAGCAAATATACATTCTTATTAAGTATTTTATTTTATTTTTATTCATTGATTTCCTAATCATCATAATTAGATTATATACATAAACTAATATGTACTATATTACAAACATAAAATGTATATTATTGCAAATGAGCCTAATATTTGGCAAAAATAATTAAAATTAAGTTATTGTAATTAAGTACATAGTTCAAAGCTTAAGTATGTTCTTAATCAACGATATGAAAAAAATTAGGTGTATATCCTTAAATCAATAAAATAACTCCTATCGTAAAAATTGTTTTTTGAAATATATCATTAATATTTATAAAAAAAAGAAATTAAATTCTATTTCATCATGAAAAATGAACTAAAAGAATTTATGTACTGTAATACTATGTAATTTTTATTTACAAAGGACAATCAACGTATAAGTGAATGATGTAATTTGAATAAAATGTTTAAATATCAAACATACACGTTCATATTTAGATAGTATACTTATATGTAAACAGTCAAGTTCAAAACCACAAATAATACCATATAATATACCTCATGAATCATGATGAATAAATATATGTTGGATTTCATGTTTAGTTAATACAATTACATTGAAGTTGAATTTATTTTAAACTCATTTATTGTTGTTTGAGGTCATAAAAAATATATAACCGTATTTATCATATAGTTATGTAATATATTTGATTTATAATTTTGGTAAAAACAATTTTATTAATTTTTGTTCAAATTATATTTATTAGATTATGTAATACATATATATACTGTTGATAGTTATTTAAAAAACTATTTTTCCATTGCAAAGGATTAAACATTCAAATTTAAAATAAATTATGTTTCAATAATCAATTTTACTATACTAGATTGATATATTTTTAGAAGAAAAAATAATTACTAAAGAAATAAATAAAACAAATTTACCTTCCTCAATTTTTAGAATATGTTAATATATATTTCAGAATATATAAATGTATTATACTATATTTATACAAACAATAACTAACACTAACACATTTTAAATTTATATCAAGTGTATTTAAATTTTAAAACCATAAATAAACTATGTTTATAAGTTATTAAAATAATAAAATGTAATTCAAATTTTAAAATAAGGTGGTACTGACTACCGAGCAAAAATGTATTTATTGACAATAATTAAAAAGCGGACAAGTGGGTACCACTCTACCACTTTTCTGTACAGTAGTGGTCGAGCATGTCATTGTAATGGATGTGTTATATTTGAATGCAATGATAAATCATTGCATACAAAAAGCGATTCTGAGCGGGTTATGTCATCCTAGCATACTAGTATGAATAATCAAATATAATAATTAAAAAATTTTACCTCATTAATGCACCATCTAGATTCACTTTTCTATCAAAAATTATGCTGATGTCAAAAATGTAAAAATGTTAACATTTTTAGTACCCCAAACTTTATGGCAGATTTTTTTTTTTAAAACATATTGCTCCGCTCAGAATCTAAAAAGGGTATCTATATACATCAATAGAAATATAATTTTCCAATTTACATATTTAGAATAAAGCTGTAGATTACTAATAAATTGTATCTCTGTCAAAAGTAAAAGCATGTAAATTTTGAGAAGAAATAACTGTGCAAAACAACTGCATACACTTATTACATTTATCTCATCAAGTATGAATTTAATGATTGTACAAATAATTGAAATCAAAAGAAAAACAATCTACTAGTAATTAATTATTTTTTAACTTAGCAATACTTGTAAATTTTTATTTTTAGTTAAAATAGCATTGGAATTTAAAAACAATAATTGAACCAACGCATACATTCATCCTTTACTTAAATATAATATTATATATTATTTACCTTCTCCCGCAATAGATTCAGTTGAGTCCAATGGATTATTACCATGACTTGTAGTCATTGATTCCAATTTTTGACCAAATGATAAATGTCTTATAGTGTGAGTTGTGTTAAACGACGAAGATGAAAATGGATGTACATCATGAACTAAAATATAAATCCAAATTTAATAAAATAATAAGCAATAAAATTGAAATAAAAGATGACAAAAAGGTAAAAACATATTAAAAATAATGTAACATATTATATTATATTATATTATATAGAATACCCATACTTAAAAAATACAAAAGCCTTGAAAGACTAATACAAATATAATATAATCATTAGTAAATCAACTTTTGTTTTATTATTAAGAGGATATTATTGAACTATTTGTATAGAGAAGTCTCTCTCTGGCTTACGAGCAACATAACAAATTTACATTCAGCAGAACTAAACCTATGTACCCTATGTTACATTTAGTATTAGAGTGAATCCACATGTAATAGAGTTATGAGTATGAAATATTGAAAACTATATTTTTAAATTTTGTGTTCTTTGGTATAATCATCACTACATAGTCAGACTGACTTCATACCTATTTAGTGATTATCAACATTTAATTTCCGATCACAATATAGAGGAGATAAATATAAGATAGATAATTATTATATAGTTTATAATATAATGTACGATATAAGCAATATTTCTATAACATTGTCCACTTAACATTAAACTAAGTACAGGTATTTACTGCACTTTCTACAATAGTTAAAAATAAATGTTATGCAATTTTAGAACCCTAACATATTATCAACACCTGAGCCACTAGGTTGGCTATTTTATGATATTTTAATTTTGATGTAAGTTATAAGTAAAGCGCATTGTTTTAGGAAATTGTATATTTTTCCTTTTCACATTTTTGCGATTTTTATCAGAAATCTTTACAAATTCTAATAGTTTCTTGCATATTACTGCATATTTAATGATTATTCCATATTTTATAGCATATTCTGCATATTTTGACAAAATTCAAAATTTATTGCACATTAAAATTTTGAAAAAATGTATAAAATAATATTTTGTCAAGCATTAAATTAAATAATACATTTCAGAGGCACCAAGTGTTTATACATTTAAATAATATAAAACTTTAAATTGTTTACCATTTTAAACAATTTAAAGGTTTTTTCTTGCATATGTTCACGGTTTTAACTGCATATTTTGACACTAGTGCATAAAAATCTGTTCTCTAGTTATAAGTGTGTACATTATTACAAATTATAAATGCTTATAAATTGCATAAAAATTAAAATATAAAAATTCAATGTAGCGACACAAGTAAGGTTGTTGACCTAAAGTTTGATAATAGGTAAATTTACACTTCTATTAAGAGTAACAACACGTGGTTGGTTCTGCTAAATGTAAATTTGCTATGTTGCATGTGAATCAGAAAGAAAAAATAAATGGTGCGCTGACATCCTCCTAATAAGTACCAATATGAAACTATTATAATTATACTTACCATGCATATGATTAAACGAAAAACTCATTCCTGGAGCAATATGAAAACTTCCACTAACCTAAAAGATAGTTCAATATAATAATCAATTGTCTCAAATAATTTTTCTGTACTCAATTAATATATTTAAAATATTTTTTTAAGACAAATTAATCCACAACAATTTAACTAACCAAGTAATATTTTTTAATAAATGAAAGTTCTATATTCTAAATTCTATATTATTAGATTATTCTTATTTATATTTGATAGTAAAATTAACATTTTTCAAGTTTTATTACTTACCCTATTTACCAGTAGTGTACCATATAGTTGACAACCTTCTTTAAATGCTTTGTCATACATTTCATTTTGAGACGATTGATTCTTGCATTGTTCTACACTTGAAGGACGGAAATCCCAATTTTTCAATTTATAAGCTCTTTTAACATCATCACATGTATTACAACACCTAAACAATAAATACTTATTTTTAAATTATAATTCTTGCATAATATTATTAAATGCTCTAAATTCTTGGTAGAAGGATCTTATTATTAGGTATTATAATAAGGTAGAAAAAAAATTACAATATAAATATTAAACAAGAGTCTATTGAGAATAACTAAATCATTGGAGAGTTGATAAAATATTTCAATCCTACTTACGGAATAGTTGAACTTTCAGCTCCATAACAGCTTCCACAAAGTGCTTCAGTACTATTAGCATTATCTGTTTCATTTGATTTTAACATAGATGAAGACTAGAAAAATGTATAATATTCTGCATTAACTTGATATAAAAATCTGGACATTTTTTTTTTATTTGCTTAGCTTGACTAAAGAGTATTTTTAATTTGAATTTTATATCATAATCAAAATAATCATAAACAGAGATTATATTATATTTTAATTGTCGTGTATTAAATATTTTATATAATCAACTTTAAGAGGATGTTAAACCTGTTTGTGTTGTCTTACTAACGCATGGCAAACTTTTGTAAATTTTAAACGGTCATACTTGCTTCAAAATTAAAATATAAAAAAAAACTTTACAAACTCCACGTTATAATATTCTAACCTTTAATTTTGATAGTAGTTCAATACACAGTAATATTAAAAACAACAGAGTACAATTGATTCTTTTGAATGTTAAATTTGCTATAGTATGTAAGACAACCCAAAAATAGCACTTGTGTGTGTATAACGTCCTCTTAATCCCACTTAATTGTATTTCAATATAATTATTTTAAAATATTTTAATCACTATACATATAAACACGATAACAGATAAATGAGGGAATTTTTTTATGATCATTTTAAATAAATAACTTACATTTAATGTTTTTTTACTGCCAACATCTAAACCAAAAATATATAAAATGTTAATACTAAATAGTAAATATTAAAAATGTTCACCTAACTTAATAGATATAACCATCAATAATTTAAACCTAATCTTACCATCAGATTTTTCAGGATCGCTAATAGGTTGACCATCTAAATTTAATCTTCGTTTATAAATATTATGATCAACCTGGAGATGTGTTTCACCTGAATTATCAACTGCATCTAAAACTAGGACTAAAAAAAAAAAAAATAATTAAACATACAAGTAAATGTTAGTCAAATAATGAAGTAAATACATACAATCACAAGATATCTTAGGAACAACAATATCAAAATTTATTTGTAACTTTTTATTTCGTGATGTGTCAACAAAAAGTTCTTCAGTGGGAGTGTTGTCAAGATATTCAACTAAATTTGACACCATCAAAAAAACAATGGTTAAAAAACAAACCAAAGAAACTAAAAAAGAAAATAAACAAAATTGAATTATTAATTATTATAATTTATAATGTTTATAATTTTAATACATTATGCTTAGTCTTGTATTATGAACTTTATGTTTTATATATAATTATTAATTAATATCATATAAGTCATTTAAAATGTTAAATAAACCAGTACTTTTTTAATGTATATATTTTATGATTTGAATTTTAATAAGACTTCTATAAATACTTTTAAAATGTCAAACAGATGAAATGAAGTTAACAATGTTAGATTAACATTTTATAAGTATACCTTATACCTGACACAATCAAAATTAATATTTACTATTAATAAATTAAACAAAAAAAAAGATTTTTTTTTTAAATTATGTTTTTTTAACATAATGTTATCAACAACTTGGAACTTATAAAGATTATAGTATGACAGTAATTATGCATGACTACTGAAACATAGCCAATTATGTAACTACTTTGAATATAATTATTTTAAACTTATAACTATCAAACAGTTTCGTTTAATTGTTCAAACAAAATATCTGTAAATATTTGGATACAAATAACATTTATAAAACAATAAACATATTTTAATTCGACTAAAAATAAAATTGTTGAGCTGTCATAGAATTACTACTAGAAGCTAAATAAAAATTTAAAATAATTTGATTTAAACCAAAACATAAAAATAACAGATGAAAGATATATGAATATACATGGCATTACAATTGTATGGTGTATGTCTACACTACTATACAGTTGCAATGCCTTATAAATATATACAGTAAAACCTCGTTAAAATGGAACCGCTTGGTACTAACTAATTTTTCCGTTACGAAGGAGTTTCCGTCATAGGGAGACTAAAATATATGGGATATAGGTTATTTGGGACTATTATTATTTTACGTTATAAGGAGAATCCCGTCTTATAGAGGGGTCCGTTATAAGGAGGTTTTACTATAATTATAATAATTTTTTACCGATTCCACCCCATACAGTTTTTATTTGAACTTCTTCTAATGGTTTAGCAAATGCATCAAATTGTTTCAATGTATTCATACAAAAAAACCCTTTCTTCGAAGACATAATTATTATCAAACTATAGTCTATAGACACGTCTGTATTTATAATTAATTATGACTGTACAATAAACAACAACTTAATTTTTACTTATAAACACGTCAACTAAACTAAAACCAGTTCAAATACTGAGGAAAAAAATATATCAATTTTTCATTACGACTACATTCTCTGTTATCAGTTTGTATACAAAATGTTCATGGTTACGATATTATTAGTGATAACAACATAGATATTATCATAGAACAATAAGACTATGATAATAATGATAAAATTGTTTACACTTTGTATATTATTGTTCTGTGATATTATTGTTGTTAATACTTTTTTTTAACGTCGTTGCATGCTAAGAAAATCTGAAAATACCTTTTTTACCTTATTACAGACTACAGTTCATCTATTTTCTATGGTTACTATCACTGCAACAACTCACACTACCATTACGCCGTGTCCTACGTTTATCCGGCGACTCTGACGATTTCTATAACTCTTTTCCGAACGTCCTGTTATACGATGCGACCGATGCGACAAAATACAAACAGTTTTGTTTTTCATCGGCTTTGCGTAGGACACGGCGTTATATTGCCACTGTATACATTGTTCAAGCACCTAAATAAAAAAATATAAATAGCAATGTTTTTTTACTATCAAATTTGTCAATTGGTCTCAACTGGTCAAATGTGTAGGTATAGGTGTACATTGGGGCTAAGCCCTCATGAAGACCCCCCCCCCCTAAGAATTTCTTTACTGAATCTTGTAAGTATAATAAATTATGTTAATACACGCTCGATCGATATTTCTAGCCTCCCCCCCCCCGTTTTTTAACCAAATTTACACCTATGTGAAATGAGTAATTAAAACCGCACAATTTTCTTCGGAACTATTGACATTAAATAGTATTGATTTATATATTATATATATATATATTTACTATTTTTAATTTTATTCCATTGAAATAGAAAATATTTTTTTATAATCAGTGTTCATTTGGTGACTGTCACGATTTAAGATGGTATGGTAAACACTAAACACTCTTTCACCTTCCTAACATAATTTTTAGACAGTTTCACTTGAGTTCTTCAACGTAACTTGATTTCATATAATTGTCTTGTATAATGTCCTTTTGAATTTTTATTAGTAATTATCATTTAGCCAAAATAGGTAGTGCAGTTACTGTAAATTGAAACAAATACTTGATTATGCACTAAATATACGCTTGTACCTAAGCAGCTTCCAAATTGTTATTATGACCACAGAATACAGATTATATAAAACATATTATAATATAATCTATGTTATGACCAACTTTGTTAAAAATGGCACCTTAATTGTTTCTATGTGGTTTTGAAAAAGCTTGTAGGCCAAGTATGAGTCAATCAATTAATTTTTTTAGTGATAATAAATGCATAAATTAATTTAATTTTCCATTTCTAGTATCAAACCTAGAATCCCCGTCTTCCTACTTGATTCAAGAACTTTGGTGACATAAGATTAATCATTTCTGCATTCCATAAATTCAAGACCTTCATATTAAATACATTTATCTATGAAGTCTTTCTGTATTAAAAGTTTCAAACAAAATAGGCTTATTATTATGGTCTAATAGAAAATTGAAATCTTCTGTTTAGCAAATCATATGCATTATTCATATAATATGTTATAAATCCTACTGTAGCATCAAGATCTTCAAAATAACACTCATTTGTATTCAAAAAAGTCAAAACATCGGCTACAGTTTTACTTAGTATTAGGCAGTTAGTCTGACATTCATGTTTCTAATAGAGTAATGTAAGTGTCTTATTATTAGTTTAGTGCCAGCTCTCAATACCTTTTCACTTTCTAAATAATACAATTTTTCTAATTCATTTTTATTTGTATTTTGCTGTTATTTTAGTAATTGTACTGAATCCTGTCATTCCAAGCATTTGAAATAAGGTTATTCATGTGTGCAGCATCAAGAAAAATATAAATTGATTTGTTTGTAGGGCAGTTCTTCAGAAGGTATGTTATATTAATTAAATCTGCTCCTAATGTTAACTAAACCTAGTTATATTAAGTGAGTCAGTATCAAATGTTAAATAATTAAACTTCTATTAAGCTAATTAAAATCTATTGCTTTTTCTTATAGATTAGCTCTTTTTTTTCCAGGATAATCTATCAATTAAAAAATAGTCCATTGGTAGCTTCCGGTAACCATTTACTTAATTTAGTAAAAATACTAAAGCATTTTTGCTACTGGTAAAGTTTTATCTGGATCTGATAGATCAGTGGTGGCCAATTATAGCTCGTGATAATCTATTAACTAACTCACCAAAGTATTACTATTGAAAAAAAATTAAATTCAGATTTACGGATAGTATAATGTTCGTCAAATTTAATATAAATTATTATTCCCTATTTTTTATCGTCAATAACATTAATCAGACATTACCTTGTGTGCAGCCTTATCAATGTTTGATCTCTGTGAATAAAAACACTAACATTAAAAAAAAGATATGTTTACACTTTATATTGTTTATAACAATCAATAATATATAAGAAAAAATTAAATTTATCTGTGTACCTATATTAAAATGTGCCCACAATAAAATATGATATTCAATTAAAATAAAAAGTTTAAATTCTTGGCTTACCTAAAGCCCTCGGTAAAAAAAGATTGATCACCACTGTGATATTTGAAAGGAAATACCCAAATTATCAAAACTATAGGCATAACGAGATTAATATACCTATCTACTTGTTCTTATACTCATTTCATTGATTACTAAATTACATTGCGCTACTGTTGATCCATTATTTACCATATCAGTGAGGATATGAAATGATTCATTTGTGAACCCTGGTTGTCCACCAATGACTATATACCAATGACTTAATATCCTCAGATGAGGAAATACATTACTAAATTGTTCTTGAACATATATTATATGCCTTTGTCGAGTAATATTATAATATAATGGAAATTATTTTAGTTTCTTCACTATAAGATTTTTGTTTTTTTCCAGCCAAACATTCAATATTGTAATCCTAAAAACGTTCATGAAAACAACTTGAATAAAAGAATTATTAGGAGCATTCATTAAATCAAATACACCCCGATACCTTGTTTGCTAAAATATGTTTTATAACCAGCAGCATGGCAAACTGAACATTTTTCGGAGGTAAGTCTAATATTTCGCCCACTTACACATAACTCAATATTATTTACACATCTAAAACAAACATATTACAAACATTTAGTTAAGGCCAGAATATGTTATAATCCATTTTTTTTAGTCCAATTACATTATAGTCTAACAAATGTGTTGTACAATCCATGCAATCTAAAATACTTAATTTAAAAAATGTATTAGAACTAATGTCTTAACCATTCATACCATTTGTAGACTTGCAAGAAATTGTTGAAAACTTAATGGATAACCATACATTTCTATAACTAACCATAACGCTCTAGTGGAAACAATTTGTACTTTCTGATTCGAGATATTTAGATATAGTTTTATATTGGTTATTTTATCTTTCTCATAAATTAATTTTGTTATTGAAACTTTATACACTGGTATAGCTATATGCTGGTAAGTATAATTTCTACTAATATTATCAAGTATACTTCACTTAAAGCAAAACGTATACGAAATTACGGGAAAATACATACAAACCAATGATAGTATCCCAAATCTACGGATAGGGGAGCCCGCCTAACCATCAGTACGAGACAGCGCTCCTGTTTGTTAATCTATCTTTCCAATTGCAATGAAAAATTATCCCAATAAGAAAAAAAATTTATAGAAAAAAAAACAGTTATAAATCATGACTAAAAAAATAAGAATTTAATTTTTAAATAATCATGCATTATTTTTGCTGCATCCCTACTTTGTTTCACCTTGTATTTTAAAACTGTTGCATTTCCATCAACCAAACCCATAACACCATACAATATGTAAACAAAAAAAAATTTAATTTAAATTTAAATACATTTTAATTAGTTGTTATTTTAACAGAATAGTTCTATGTTAAAATGTTTTTTTTTCTTCTAGGAGTACTGACATATTTACCCTCAAAGTCACCAAATCTAGAAGATGAACACACTACCTCCTGAGCTGTACGAAAATATTATCCATTTTAAAATAATAAATACAATTTTTAAACAACATGTTATTATAATATTTACTATACTCTCCTTTTAAACAGATATTGTGGTGGTGTCTCATAAAAAATTGAAAGATCCATCTCTGAAACAAAATATTTTTAATAATACTGCTTATTCAATTAATTACTCCAAACTATTACTTTTTGCTGATAATGCTAAAATATTTTAAGTCATTAATTCTCCAATGACGCTTTGCGTAGTATCTCCAGAAGTACTTAATAAGTTTTAATAATTGGTGCAAATGTATTTGATGATTTTCTTTAAATATTAACAAATGTTAAAAAGTTACTTTTTCAAAAAAACTTTCAAGCTTGTCTTTTAACTATAATGTAAATAATATTATTCTTTCTTGTACTAATTCAGTTAAAAACCTTTATATTCTTTTTAACTCCAAACTGTTCTCTTCTCTTATTATCTCTATTAAAAACAAAGCACTCTCTATGTTTAGTCTTATAATGCGTAATTGTTCCTCCTTTAATGATCCTCTAACATTCAAATGTCTATTTACTTCCGTCTTCAGGTCTGGAGAATGCCACAATTATTTGGGACTCCAAAGTATTTGTAAACACAGAAGCTATTTAAAACAAATTTTCATTATATTTTATTTTAGTTATCAAGTTGTTTTTTTTTTTTAATTTCTATTTTTTATTACTGCAATTTTATTTATTTATTTATTGACTTATGCAATGACCAAAATAATTAAATAAGTGTATAATACTGAACCTAACATCAAACATTTAAGACAATATACATATTAAAATAAAAAATGTTAGTATATTTTGTCAACATAATTTAAAAATTTAATTTGCAATTAAAGTTAATTTTACAGCCTACACTTAATATTATAATTGGCCAAAATTAAAAGAAAAATTAAATCAGTTGGCAAAAGTACTGAGTTACTGAATTGAGTGTTTTTTGAAATACCTGACATAAAATAACTATAGAACATATTTTACCTCACTGCTCTACATGACTTAATTTTTGGAATCTAGCCATAAATATTTTCTTTGTTCTTTTGAAACAATTCAAACCTTTAACTTTAAAATAAAAAAATAGAATAACCAAAGTACAAAACAATGTAAATCTAATAAAATCTATACTTACAAAAGAAAATACAAGGTATGGTCATCATTAATTTTTGATGTGGAACCACAACACAAACATTAAAATGCCATTCTAGCTAGTACATTGTGATAGTAATTTTTTTTACATTTACATAGATATTTATGGATAGGATTATTATTATTATTATTATTATTATTATTATTATTATTATAATTACTAAGTATAATTGATGATATTATTGTGAATAAAGTAATTTATATATACCGTATTTATTTTAAATTTTCAATCCTTAGCCATTAAAGTTGAACATTTTATAAATTTTTAACTAAAAAATTATTTTAAATTTGATAAATTTTTTCAAAATTCGAACATGCTTATAAAAAGAAAGTGTGCCTATGTAATTTTAAAAATTTTCAACTGCTATCGTAACAATTTATCATAAACCTTATATTAACACGCTTTTTGGGCCAGTAAATATAATTGTATTGATATTTGTAGAAAAAAAAATTTTAAATTGTCCGTAAACAACTCGAAACCAGTAAAAATGTTTTGAAAATGTTATCAAGTATAGAAATTGATAAAACAAACATATCATATAAATTTCAAGTATTCATTTTTGAATTACAGAAAATAAAAAATTTGCTACCTACATGAGAAAACGGGTAAATATCTAGTCTTGGAAAAAATTTAATTTGACTTTCAGGTGAACATTTTTTTTTTTAAAAAGATAAGCAAACTTATGAGGAATCTTGAATTACATTTTCAAATATTAGATATAAAAAGAAAATTTTTTATGAATTTTATAACACAAAATAATTTGCATATTTTCATGATTTTCATGTATTTTGTCAAAATTTGAACTTTACATGCTTATAAAAAAAAATTGATATGTATTTTTAATATTTTTCAACGATCATTGTAACAATATATTAGGAACCTTGTATTAAATTTTCAAGCTTTTTTACCCAACAAATAAAATTGTATTGACATTCATAGAAAAAAAAGGGGGTCAAGTGGATGTTGCTCTGCTGTACAGTAGGTTACAAGTAGATCACTGTATAATGGATGGTATTAAATTTGAATTCAATGATATAATATCATTGTATACGAAAAACGATTCTGAGCGGAGACGGTATGTCAGTCTAAGATATTTTAAATTATATTGATATTGTTATTATACGGTAGCTGGTAAGTTGAATTAATATTATTCATATTATTTAATTATTAATCCAAAATTATCAGTGATGCTGGAAAAATATTATAATATATATTTCTTCTCGTTAAAATTAATTTTAATATGTAATTTCGTCCAAATTTGAACTTAAATGTCTGTAAGAAATAACTGTGTTTATATATTTTTTAGATTTTTTGTTTACAGTATGTACTATATATTAAAATTTTAATTTTCAATTTTCAATCCTAAGTTATAAAAACTGACCATTTTATAATTGTTTAATTGCAATGATTGATCATTTACGAGATTTTGATGAATTTTGTCAAAATTCGAACTTTAAATGCTTTATAAAAAAAAATTGTGCCTATGTATTTTTAATATTTTTCAACTGATATTGTATTAATATATCAGGAGCCTTGTATTAAATTTTTACACTTTTTGGCCCAACAGATAAAACTTTATTGATATTTATTGAAAAAACTAAAAAAATTGAAAACTGAAAATGTCCGTAAACAGCTCAAAAAGATTCAAAATATATTCAAAATTAGATGGTGTATAGAAAATGCTTATATAGTTATATAAACATTCAGTGAAATTTTCATGCATCTAAATTTTTGAATTGCAACAAAATAAGAAAATCGCTACATGAAAAATCGAGTGAATATCTAATCTTGTAAAAATTTAAACTTAAAATGCTCATAAAAATTTATTATGACTTGCTTATAAACTTTTTTTTTTTGAAAAAGATAGGCAAACTTATGAGAAATCTTGTATTACATTTTCAAACCTTAGATTTAAAAAGAAAAATTTTTATGAATTTCTAACTCAAAATAAATTGCACATTTTCGTCATTTTTACGTATTTTGTAAAAATTTGAACTTTAAATGCTTATAAAAAAAATTTGTGACTACGGATTTTTAATATTTTTCATATATTATTGTAAAAATACATTAGAAGCCTACAATTAAATTGTTAAATTGTTACAATGACTCTTGAAAAATATTAAAAATCTATTGTCGCAATATTTTTTTATAAGCATTTAAAGTTCAAATTTAGGAAAATTGTAAAAATCACGAATATGTGCAAATAATTTTCAGTTAGAAATTCATAAAAATGTTTCCTTTTAAATAAATGATTTGAAAATTTAATTCAAGATTTTTCATAAGTTTGGCTAAATTTTCCGAAAAAAAAATGTCTACCTAAAAGTCAAATTAAATTTTTATGAGCGTTTGATGTTCAAATTCTTACGACATTGGAAATTCACTCGATTTCTCATGTAGCAATTTTCTTATTTTGCTGTAATTCAATAACGAATAACTGAAGATTCTTGAAATGTATATCATATGTTTATTTTTTCAATTTAACTTGATAAAATTTTCAAAATATTTTGTTTTGTTTTGACTACTTTTGAGCTATTTACGGACATCTTTTTACAGCTTTTTCAGATTTTTTTCTATAAATGTCAATAAAATTGTATTCGTTGGTCAAAAAGCTTGAAATTTTAATACAAGGCTCCTAATATATTATTACAATAGTAGTTGAAAAATATTAAAAATATATAGGCGCAATTTTTTTTATAAGCATTTAAAATTCGATTTTTGACAACATTTATCAAATTTAAAATTTAAAAACGATCTTGTAGTTAACAATTGATAAAATGTTCAACTTTTATAGATAAGGTTTAAAAATTTAAAACAAGGTTCCGTAAGTATGTTATTTTAGATTCTGAGCGGAGCGATGAATGTATTGGTTTTACAATGATGTGTGTTTTTTATTTTTTTTTTTATTTTTGTGTCTGTCATCACGTTTTAGGACAGTAAAAATGCTTCGATTTTCTTCAATAGTACCTTTTCTGATAGGAAAGTGAATCTAGTTGGTACTTTGGGGGGTCAAAAGTAAACATTTTCCAGTAGTTTTCAAAAGTACCGTGAAAAACAAATGGAAAATTAAGGAAAAAACGGGAATTTTTACGCAACATTGATTTTCGATAAAATCGATTTTGGTTTTTGGTGTAAGTCTAAAAAAAATGACGGTAAATACATGAAATTTTACTGAATGTTTATATAAGCAGTTTCTATATACCATACCGTTTTCAAAATATTTTGACTTATTTTGAGCTGTTTACAGACATTTTAAATTTCAATCTTTTTGGTTTTTTTTTTTTAAAAATCAATAACATTTTATTTATTCGTTAAAAATTCTTGAAAATTTAATAGAATGCTCCTAATATATTGTTTCAAAGGCATATGAAAAATATTAAAAATCTGTAGTCACAATTTTTTTTTTTAAGCATTTAAAGTTGAAATTTTGAAAAATTACGTAAAAATGACGAAAATTTGCAAATTATTTGGAGTTAGAAATTCATAAAAATTTTTCTTTTTAAATCTAAGGTTTTAAATTTTAACACAAAATTTAACGTAAGTTTTTCTACTTTTATCAAAAATAAAATATCTAAAAGCAATTAAAAATAAATTTTTATGAGTGTTTTAAGTTCATAATTGTACAACATAGGATATTCACTCGATTTCTCATGTATCGTTTTTCTTATTTGGTTGTAATTCAAAAACGAATAATTGTAGATACATGAAAATTTCACTAAATGTTTATATTCTCATTTTCTATACACCATTCAATTTTGAAAATATTTTGATTTGTTTTGAGCTGTTTACAGACATTTTAGTTTTCAATTTTTTTAGTTTTTTTTTTTATAATTGTCAATAAAATTTTATTTGGTGGGCCAAAAAGTCTGAAAATTTAATACAAGCTTTCTTATATATTGTTACAACATCAGTTGAAAAATTTTAAAAATACATAGGCACGATTTTTTTTTATAAGCATTTAAAGTTCGAATTTTGACAAAATTTGTCAAAATCTCGAAAATTATAAATCATTGTAATTAAAAAATTATAAAATGTTCAGTTTTTATAACTAAGTGTTGAAAATTTAAAACAAAAATTCTCATAAATAAATCATACTGTAACCAAAAAATCTAAAAAATATATCAACACATTTATTTTTTACAGACATTTTAATTTCAAATTTAGACAAAATTTCATATTTAAACCAAGAATAATGATTTTAGTTATTTTGATATAATTTAAAAATATTATTTGTTGGTATATGAAACTTTTAGAATATATTGTTATATTTTATATACACGCAATGGCATTTTAAAATATAATTTTTTTGAGAAAAATGAATTTAACCAACTATAGTAAATACTAATGCCTATAATACTAAAATTAATTACTTTATTCACAATAATATCATCAAATACATTTAGACTTAGTAAGATATTATAGACTGACTGACCGTCTTCGCTCAGAATCGTTTTTCTTATTCAATGATATTATATCATTGGATTAAAATCTAACACAATCCATTACAGGACTCACTTGTAACCTACTGTACAGCAGAGCGACATACACTTACCCGCCCTTTTTTAACTTAAAAATCTCAAAAATATAAACACACACTTCTTTTTTATATAGTTATTTTTTGATCAAATTTGGACGAAATTACATATTAAATAAACACGAATAACGATTTTAGTTATTTTGTTGTACTTTTATTATACCTATTAATTCAACATACCGGCTATTGTATGTTAATAATAAGAAATAACAATATAAATATAATATAAAATATCCACACTAATAAACCGTCTCAGCTCAGAATCGTTTTTTGTATAAAATGATATTATATTATTTTTATTATTATAATAAATTCAAATTTAACACCATTCATTATATAGTGACCCACTTGTATACCTACTGACAGCAGAGTGACATCCACTTACCCTCTCTTTTTTACAATTAAATCTTTGAAATATTAATTTTTAAATTCCAAAACTAAATTTTTTAGAAAAATTTATAAATCTAACTATATGCAAAAATGGATTTCTGTCTGTTATTGGTCCTTTATGCATTCCTGAACGGCTGAGTCGATTGCGACGAAATTTAGTACAGAGTCGGTTGAGACCTCTGAGAAGAAAATTGGCTAATTTAAAAAGGGTAAATTCTAACGTGGGGTTGAGGTGCTCAAACAGGGATTATGATATTTACAAAATAAATTTTTGTTTATAAATGGTTGCTATTGGTGAATATAGATATACAAATTACACGTAATTTTTTTTTACTTATTTCAACCCTTCAAAATCAAGGTATTTGGAACAACTTTGTGAAAAAAAAATTGGAAAAAAGTTGTATTTGCGTCCCGCAAAAAAAAAATTCAAAAAGGCCATGGCCTATTTGCGTCCCGGTATACCTTTTTTCATGACCTAATTGCGTCCCGAAAATATCGATATAATCGATATAAAAATGTAAATAAAAAAAATACATTGATGATACACATTTTAATACAAATAATTCATATGTTTTATATTTTGTCATGATAGTAATATTAATATAAAAACTCATGTGTTTAGTAGTATGATGTTTAAATAATGTTTAAATATACTTAAACTCTGTGCTACAACTAATAACACTATAAACTTACAATTTTTTGCATTACGCGTTCAAAAATTATTTTTATTTTAATTATTATTAGTAATTATAATTATAAATAATAATTAAAATAATCATGGTTATGACGTACGCTGCATCGTTTTGTTACAACAAAAGTGGACAGAAACAATCCAAGGTTTCGTTTTTCAGGTTTCCGAAGAATGTTGATGAGTAAGTACAAAAAGTATTATTAATTTATATTATTCTTTATGTAGGTACCTAATATTATAGAATTGTTAACTTTTGAAGAAAAGTTTGTTGTTATGGTACTTGTGCGTATGTGGAAGTCAATAACGCACACGTACCATCGTTATTACTGGGTTATATATTTTATTATTGTATTCAGTATTTCCATATTACAGTATTTTTTATAAACATTTAAGTGCATTAAAATTATACAAGCTATATGGTATTATGTGATGTAGCTGCTGGAATGGAAACTTGTATGTTGACTGGTGACTTATCAGCTGAAGCTATTCACACAATTGATTTTATTAATTCCATGGATAATCTTTTTGATATATTCAATTCTCGACTAAATTCGACTGAAATAAATATTGATGAAGAACCATCCAATTCCAAATGTTTTTGTCTACCTTTTACTGGTGCTGATTTTCAAGTAAAATTCTTAAAATCAATGTTTGAACATTTTAAGTGTTTATCTGTTAAACGTTATAACACAGTTAAAAATGAATGGGTAGTTATTAATAAGAGTTTTAATTTAAAATTCATTAGTGGATGGTTAGTGTCAATAGCAGGTTTATTAAAGCTTTTTAAAAATTTACTAAAAGAACATCCTACAGAGGATTTAGTGCTATATACTAATAGACTGAATCAAGATTCTCTTGAAAACTTTTTTGGAACTATGCGTATACAAAATGGAAATTGTATTAATCCAACTCCCATTCAATTCCAACGTACATTTAAAAAACTTTTTTCCTTAAATGTTTTTGAACACTCTGAAGGAGCTAATTGTATAGCTGATTTAGATGAAATTTTAACGACCATTAATGATACACCATCTGTTGATTTAGAAGCACTATTTCCAGAAAAAAATCCAATTGTGTTGAAAGCTTTACCTGTTGAGGGATCAAGTTATAAAATACTCAATCTACCTGAACAAAATGCTTTGGCCTATGTTTGTGCATATTTAATTAGTAAATGTATTGCAGTACATAATTGTGACACTTGTCTCCATTTTGGAAAGGCCACTACAAATTTAACAAGTGAAACGTTTTATTGTTTGTTAAAAAATTATGAACAAGATACTTCATCAGTTTTTGGTAAATTCATGATGCCTGACTCTAGTTTTTACCAATATGTTTTTACTCTGGAATCAATTTTTGATCAAAATTTTACTTCCTTTGCTGCAAGACCAAATGTTGGTCAACAACTTATGGACAATGTTTATTTGATTCATCCTTGTGAAAATTTCCCCAGAACCTATTTTATTAATTTATACCTAAGGTTTAAAATTTTCAGTACTCTAAATAGAACAAACAAAAGTATTAGGTACAGGTAGTCGAAGTAGAAAATTACAAATATTATCCAATATGTAAATTATATTAACTTGGTGTTATGATGGTGCTACGTGTTTTAAACATTCTCACATTTAAATATTGATCATTTTTATTATTATTCATGAATGTATGAAATTGTTATTTTGTGCTTTATAATAAAAAATATCTATATATATAAAAAATTTGTGTACATTTTGAATACATTTTATACCTCAAGATCCATCCACCATTCCGATTTCGATAAAAATTTCAGGGCATATTAAGATTGATATGTACATGGTTTCTGTGAAGTTTTTACGCTGTGCGATAAGTGGTTCCGGAGTTATTGTCTCTAAGTGCACACCTGGCGACATAGCCAAAAACAACAACAAAATGTATGAAAAATAAAAAACAATTTAAATATTATTGAGTGTTTTATAATTACTAAGGAAACCAAAAAATAAATAAATAATAAAAAATAGAAAAAAAGGAGGGTTCTTGAATGGTTTAGATTTACAATTGGACCAGGTAGGCCCAACCTGGGTATGTGCTCAAACAGGGATTTTGAGTTTTACGATGGACACTTGTTTTTAAACTGTTGCTATTGGTTATAAGATAAATAATTAGTAGACATTTGCATTTATTATTTTATTGGTTGCCAAAGGTTAATCAGGTACAAGTATATATCAAATCGAATTTTTACACATATAGCCGCCCATCGGCGTTGTCCGCGATCCGACGTAGTCGGATTCCTACCAGAGTGGCTGAGTTGCATTTACTGCAGCAAGTTACACACAATAGAAGTTGAATAATCACAATTTTTTTAAGAGTTATCTTATTTTACGGGCAATAAAAGAAGGAAGGTAAATAATAAACATTTGATTTAAGAATTTCGTTTAGAGAAAGCAATAACTACACACGAGCGAAGCCGGTAATTATATACTAATAGTTTATACATATTTAGTTAATTGTAAAACTTTATTTAAAACATAATTTATAATATAACTATTTATTATCATTTCCGTGGTATCATAATGGTATCGAGTATCGACTATTGAAATATTTGATATCAGCCGTCAGCTGATTTTCATATTTAACAAAATGGCAGTGCCCGTGAGCTCGAGGCCCTGTCCCCACTTTTTTCCAATAACATTAGGAATTGTGAGCATAGACCTGTAAACAGTTTACAGGTCTATGATTGTGAGAGTGTCATACCACAGATTATATAAAAAGTTTTATATATGTGATAATACCGTAGAACAATAACAGACAATATGATAACACCACTCCATGTACTACACCGGTTGTACACTATTACATAGAACCTGTGCACGGAGCCACGGAGGTGACGGATTAAACATGATAATATGATAATATTATCTATGGTTCGGATTTACAATCGTGGTAACGCCCGTATTCGATAGTTCACTGACCGATAACAGATAAGAAACATTTGATGTTTATCAAGATATCGATTCCGTCGACGGCTTCAATGCGAGCAACTTTGTGAACTTTTACGGTCTACGTTACTCGCATCGGTATTTGGACTTATTTCAAACCGACATTTTAACATTCCCATCACGCCCCAACGTCACTGCCATGTTTAACTTGTACCGGCAAATATTCGCTCTAGGTATACTGTCCTTACTACACGCAGCGTATTCGGCTGCTCAGCGTAAGTACTTAATATCTTATGACATTATATTTCAACATAATTATTATTGTGTGGTGTACACTAACTGTTATTCAACCCAGTGAGAAACATGTAAATCTCGAAACGATGCGATTACGATTGTCGGATCTGTGATCCATCTCTTTAGTCAAAACAAATATTTATTTGAACCAAACCCATTTTATGGCGCGTGTGGTACCTATATCAAAACATTATACTAAATTCAATTTGTATAGAAAAAAAAAAAAGATTGGCGATTCAATTGGATTTTTCTATGTTGCCATGTTAAACACTTTTACTTTAGTTATAGTGGCTGTCGTTCAAATGTATCTACTACCTATATTATTATGTTAAGTTTTTTTGGGCAGTCATTTATTTCAAATGGCCAATTAAAATCACTTCCTATTCATCGAAGAAAATATTCCCATTTTTTTCAAATTATAAAGCATTTTTATTTATCTATTTCCAAATTATTTATCAAAATTAATGTTGGTTGATTGTAATATTTAGCGCATGTTTGTAGTTGACGCTTACAAAAGTATTTAAGTTGGATTTGACCGTGTTAATATTAACCCTTTAATAACTTAGCTAATTAGGAATAGACACTAACAAATAAAAAGCTATACATTTTGGACGAATACCAAATAAATTGTAGTCCATAATGCCTATCGTTTTTTTAACTTAATTATTTAATATTATACATACGACATATCATAGAGCTTAAGAAATATTACTGGAATAAAAAATGTTTCATTTTGATGAATGCTCCATTAGTATAAAGATACCTACCCTACTAACGTCCTTAAAAGGTTAAGGCTGTTACATGCTGCTTTGCTAGCGATCCAGGTATCAAGTTGTATTAGATTCTAGGCAAAGCAAAAGAATGTATTGATTTTATGACTTATTTTTGTTGTGTGTTATCACTGATGTCAGTAAAAGATTTACTAATGTTGTAGGCTGTAGTGACAATGCTTTATTTATTTATTAAAAAGAGACATTAAGTACAATTAAAAAATACAAATTAAATTGTTTTTCGTCTGGTTTTTTAGGAACATGCCTACAATTTTATCAAAATAAATTATTTCAATGAAAATTTCAAATTCGAAAGGATATAGAATTAAACAATCTTAGTAACTTTATTTTTCTTATTTAATCTCAATAAATACATTTAAATTTAAAAAAATTTATATATTATACATAACATAGCTTAATGATACGCAAGGAAAAAATCATATAATTTTTGGTATGTTGCGTTAGAAAAATTTGCCATCCCTGATTTAGGGCTTCTATTGTACTTAACAATTTGGAGTACAATGTCCATATGATAATATAAGTCTCACGTGGCCATGAATCGTGATAATCCAAGTTTTGAATTTTAAAACTGTAGAAAATTTGCTTTTACATATCAGATAACAAATATTATTTTATTTTATAGATCGATCTTATTTACGAATAACAGAACAAGAATTTGATGGATTACCATTTGATGTAAGCCTTGTTTATCTATTAAATATTTAACTACATAATAATAATTGCTATAGTTTTATTTTTATTATATTATAATTGTTTGGTTTTAGATATTCGTGCAAGGTGTAGTTAGTCTTTTTATGTCAATGTATGGAATACTGTACTTGGCAGGCGATTTTAAAGAAGTGAGAGCCATTGAAGAATTGGAATGCAAGACATGGGAGACATTACACAATACACCTGCATTTTATATATTTAATCACAGAGGTAAAACTCTGTTCACTAATAAGTTTTAATTAATTTGTGAAAATCCAAGAAGCTGGAAATGTCATATTTTCAGAACCTGGAATGGTTTCTTTTTTATTTTGGTATTTATTTATTATGTTGTGTACAGAATTTTATTCAACAATATTATATTCACTTATTTTAAATGTATTTTCTGCTTCTTCACTCGACTATAACATACTTAAATTAGATTGTGAATAATTAAGATATAGTTTAAGACAGATTAATCTGATACTTTAAATATAACTTAAATTTCAATTAAAACAAGTAAACATATTATGTTCTTATTTTTTATTATAAATGATTTTGTATGAATGTTTACAATTGTATGATAAATATGATTAATTTATTGTAAAATACTTAAAATATCATAATTAATTAAAATGTTGTGTTAACTTCTCAGAATAATGTCTTATACTTTTATATTTCCATTAATATAATACTTAAATATTAAATTTAACTTGCTGGATACTCTAATTTATTCAAATTGCATAGGCTTAAAACTTAGATCGTTTTCAGTCTTTCATAAATCACAAAAAATATTATGTTCCAGGGTCCCATTCGAACAAAAGTGGGAATGAAACCTTTGTACAGTGCCACAACTCCTTCATACTTAACAGTCTGAAACATTAAATAAATAGGAAAATTAGAACTCAACTATCAAATGTTATTTCCATATATTAAATATAAGGAACATACTTTTATCAGACAATCAATACTTCCTTTATAGATATGTTGTTGAACAAGCTCAGTATTTCTATTATGCTTCTGGTTCATCAGTCTAGTCTGAAAATGTATTTTAATTTATTGAATCAAATTTGCCAACAATATTTTATTTTGAATTGTATTATTGTATGTACAATGAATATAAACCTATATTATAACAAAGTAGTTTTTAAGATATTCAACACAAATCACAATTTTAAACAGTCAAATAAACAAAAAAAATAAGAACTACATTAATAAACTTTAAATATTGATTGGGCCTTTGATATTAACATTCATATGCTGCAATATATTATAACCAATCATACAACATAATAAAATCATATAATATATTTCATAAATCAATATCATTAAAATATTATATTAGTTATCATTCTGTAGATTGTGATCAGTGTCTGCCTGGCCCTTCGTTTTTTTTTTAGGGTCTCGTAAATTTTTTATTTGCTTGGCGTGTTCCTCATCTTAATAGGGAGAAGGCCCTGTAAAGTATTTATCGAAATATTTAACCATATGTAATTTTTAGGCACAATTTTCCTTTACAGGGCCCAGAATAGTCTAATGCATAATAGTTCAAATAGAATTTGAATTTATGTATAATTTAAGCATACAAATTAGGCAAGAATGCTTAAAAAAATCAACCTACATTTATTTAATCATGGCCTTTAGGTTAGGTACACTTAAAAATTCTAAAAATCAGAATTTGGATAAAAGTATTTTTAAAAGAAAAAATGATGGTTAGCATTTTTCAACACATTGTCAAGTTGAATTTTAGGGACTTTATAATTCATTATAGGACACTTTTGAAAAAACTGGTTCATGGGTGATAGGTATGCCAGACCAACATTGATTGTAGTCAATAAGTAGTTTTAACATACTCTGTAGATTATCAATTAGTTATACATTTATAAGAGAAATAAAAATGCTGAGATGACACATTACAATAATGGGTGTGGTAGTTCATATTATAGCTATAGTATTTTTATGGCCCATTGCTACTGTACGTAAATGTGTTGTATCATTATATTTATTATTATTCACGGTATTAAAATGTGTTTACTAATTTAAAATAGTTTCAAGAATACTTAATTAATCTATTCCAATCAACAAAATTAATAAATAATTACCCTGATTACATCAATAGGATTAGACGCAACAGCACTTCCGAAACTAGCTATTAGACTTGAGCTGAAACATGTTAAAACAATTTGAAATTTGTTAGTGAAAAATTCTAATACATATTATTAAAACAAATATTAACTTTTAGAGTATTAGACTAATAAATAATAAAAAAAAACATTTATTATATTTATTAATTTTGAGTTCCACTATTGATTTTAAAATAACAATTCTTTTCTCCTGTTCATTATATTCTGATGCGTATTCTTAAATTTCCTGTATAACTAGTACTAGTAATACATGTGACAAATTAATAAAAACCTTTTTTTTTTTTCATACAATGGACATTAAAAACTGTTGTAACTGAACCTGTATGTATTTATAAAATGTATAAACTTACATAAAGTGATTGAAAATATTATTTCCAAAAATGTCCATCAACTTATGTTTACAATAATCATAAACTGGCAACTCAACAGCTGCAATAACCGCAGCTCGTTGCGATGTTGGTCCAACTCCCTGATAAAATAAATGGTTTTCCATTAATTATTAGTACTTTATTTTTAAATACTTTAAAATAAACTAAATAGGCACCAGGTTTTTAATTTGCCATGGAGGCTAATCTATAATCAACAATTTTAAGATTGAATATTTGTATTTTTTTCTTCTATTTTCAAAATATGAATAAAATCCTTTAAAATAAAGGCTAAATAGGGCAATATATTTTGTAGATTTAAATTTTACAATTAAATAAGGCATACGATTTGCCATCGATAAAATGCTTGCCAATTTGTGGTCGGCAAGTACACTTTCTTGGTTTTTAATTTTTTGAATAATTATTAATTATATTATATTTATATTTATTTACATTAGGATTAAACTAAATTGTTCTGTAAGCAGTGCTCAAAATGGAAAATTTTCTGAACCACAACACATTTTTTTTCAAGAATACAAAATGTTAGTGGTCCATTTCCAAAATATTAATCTTTTTATACATAATACCTAAGTTGTACTATTCTTATAAAACTCATCTCTTACTTTTTAGCACTTTAAATTTTAAACTAATTTTCTCCTTTGGTACTTGGTCTTATCGATACACAAGTGTGTGTGTGTTTTTATAATATACAGCTTTAAAAATATATAGTGAATGAACTCAGTGAGGTGAAATTCATCAGTGTTATACGATTGAGAACGTTTTACCTTTTTGGTTATAGTGATTGTAGACGATTGACAGCAGATCAGATAAATAATATTTTATACCTCATATTCGAGAGATATTGTCTTTTACACTAATATAGAGATAAATATATTAATACAAGCCAATATTCTACTCTATATAATCACTAATATTGCTTTTTCATAATTTTTGGATAAGCCGTCTTCAAATTCAGTTGCTTGGTGGACAGCAATAATAGTGTAATAGTGTTTACTGATTAGTGTTAGTGTTTAAAATAGAAAACTTAGTTATTACTTCTGAACTAAGAAGAGAATTAATATTATTAAAATATTATATATATTAATTTGTAAGACACTTGTGACGGATTAATGAAGTAGAAATGTTCAACTAACCATTGAAATGCCCAATATATTAACAAAATGTGATACATATTTTAGGAGTTTGAAAAAATCAAGGGTATAGTATAAGTAAAACTTAATTATATACTATTTTGTAATCGGTAACAAATCGATGCGGCAACGTTTTCCATGAAACTTAGCAGATAAAAACGTTAGCAATCGTGTTATTCAATGAGGTGATGCTGATAAGGACCGTTTGCAATCGTGTTCTGTGGTAATTTTATCTTCAGAGTTGTCACATCAAATAACAATAAAAAGAATTATGTACAACTCATTGGTCATCAAGGAAGAACATTTTAATAGCTTTTCGGCATCACTATGTTGATATTTCAAAATGTTTATTGCAAATAATTCTTAGAAAGATGAAATAATAGAAATAAATTATTTAAAAATTAAAGGAACATTTTCAATTATATTTAGTGTAATTTTCATAGGTAAATTCTAGAAACTGTAAATTTTGCATCAAAAGTTCTTCAGTCTCCTAAACAAAAACTGAACACAACTGTTTCTTTTTTTTAATTCTCAATTCAAAAATACAGGTCAAAATACAATGATTTTTTTTAAATAGCAGTAAAAATTGCAAAAAATGCTGTGTACCTCGAAAATTGTAAAAAAAATAGAAACTGAAGAGTAAAACAATTTTATGATGAAATCTTCTAAGAATGTTGCTTCAGTAGAAGTACATTTTAAAATCAAATACATTGTATTAAATCATTGTTATATTCTGTGATTAAATGTTGTATAATGCAGTCATACAACAATAATATTAAAAGAAAAGTAAACTATTTTTAATAAAATATAATCATATTAGCAGTATATGTAGTCGGTTGATTCATAAAAAAAAAATGTAGAGTGTAGCAGCTCTAGAGTACAATAGGTATACTTAATATTTGGCATCTACTTACATACGTGAAAAATGAAATACAAACCTTCCACAAACCTCTGAGTCCTTCATGTACATAAATGTAACGAAAACATTTAAAAACGTTATTGTCTAAAAAAATTCCAGTTTTATCTCGACCCAAAGCCTGAAGTCTGACTTTAAGCACATCTGTAGGATTAGCAATAGATGCAGATATTATTCCAGCACATATAGCACATCCAAAATTTACAGCTACATCTTCGGTCACTTTTAGATATTCATTAGTGGCTTGTTTTAATGTATAATATGTTCCAAACTTAAGTGAACCATATATACACTGACGTATTAATGCAGGGCTAATTCTGTAACATAATAAGTCTTTTTTTTTGGATTTATAAAAAACAAGAATAAAAATAAATAAATACCCCGAATAAAGTGACAAGAAACCTTCTTGTTTATAAATCTGACAAAAAGCATCTACCATTCCACGGTATTTAATTTTATTAAACTGTCCATCTAATTGCCCCTGAACTTGCAGTCTAGTCTTGGTTGTATCAATAGGAAAAGTACCTAACAAAATAATTCGTACAATCAGTTGTAAGCAGTTACAAACATTGACATATGAAATTATTTCAATAAACAAATATTATATATATATATATAATAGCTTACTAAATTCAGCAATACAGGATGATAGACCACCATACACAAATAGTGGCCACTCCCTTTTTTCCATCACACAAAAATAATAATCAAAATCAAAATCTTTTACAATAACCACTGTCTAAACCTAAAACAAAAATAAACATTTGCTTATAAATTTTAAACATCATTTCATATTATAAATAGTTAAAAGATCTCATGAGTAAAGCTTAAAGCTTTACAAAAACAAATTAACATTTTGCACGTTGGATAAAACATAAAACAGTAAACAAAGAACTATTAACTTCACAAAAAATGAAATCAATAACTCTTTTTAGTACTTTTATAATCCTACCTCAAGTAATAGGAAAATTGATTTTCACACTATCAAATCATCATAATAGACCTATAAATTGTAATCAAAATTATTTAACTTAAATTAATTAATTAATTAAAATAAGGAAAATTAGAAAAATATTAATTTGTTATACCCAAATGGTTTTGTAATTGTAATGTCAAACGAGTTATGAGTATATAAAATTTAAATTTAAAAATGCTCAAAAATTAAAATAAACACTTTAAGTATTGTAATCTATGTTAAGTCTAAAATGGCTATATAATTATATGCCGAGCTATTTTATGGAATCTAATTATTTCATAGGTACAAATAAATTACAGTTGGACTTTCAACAGGATGTCAGAAAATTCCCAAAAGGAATATTATGAAAAAAATTACTACGTTTCAAATAAATTTACTAAAAAAGTTTTTACCATCAACATTTGTTTAAAAATTAGATTTACAAATTGGATATTGTGAATTTATCCAAAAAAAAATTTAATTAAATTTTCAGTATAAAAAAATAAAATTTATTCTGTAATTGTTTTGCAAACGTCAATAAATTATAGATGGAAAGAAAAAAAATTTTAAATATTGACTAGAACAAAAATTATTTCCATGTCAGGTCTTTCTGTTACAGTTTGTTTATGTTTAAAACCTGTTGATTACTTAATTGTTGATTAAAAAAAAATAACAACTTATGAACTAAACAGTCCATAGACAGAGATTTCCTCACCCTCACCCAAAAAAAAGTCCGTCAAGTCCCCTCCTTTTAAGTTGAGTAGGATTAAAGCTTCCCTGCTCACATTGATGTTAATATTATTAGCACCTATGAGTGACACTTGGTAAAATAAGCATAAATTGATGAATTGCTTGTTTAATTTATCTAAAGAAAATAATTATACCTAATTAGTTCTCATAAAAAATTAATATTTGACCTATTAACATTGGCGTAAGCAGGGGAGCCTAGGCTAACGGGCTGAATCCACCCTCATCAATCTGCCATTACCCGTATTATTAATACTTTTTTATCAAGTTTCAACTGTCGTCAACTGGTGAACAAAGACATAAATTCATATACATTTTATCAGATTAGCTATAGCCAACATAAATAAAAAATGAGACGGTGAATACCGCTCTGCTGTACAGTAGGGTTACTGTTGAGTGCCGTAGAGATTACAGTAGGTACTGTTGAGTGGATTACAGTGGATTACAGTAATGTGTTAAATTTGACTTCAACGATGTATCATTGCTCATGAAAATCGATTCTAATCGGAAACAGTGTGTCGGCCTTGGTTATTTTATATTATGTCTTAAATATACAAGGTAATTGCATATAGGCCTATATTGTAATTAAACAAAATAAAATGGCAGCATAAGGGTATAGTCTGTGGTTTAAGTATAGATCGTCCCCTTACGCTGCCATTTTAATTCATAAACGTGATAAAATCATATAGTAAGAGGTACTATTGCAATAACCTAGTATATTAGAGCCAAGATGTTAACATTGCTTTTATTAGTAATAATATGGGTAGGTTGAATTCATGTTTGCGAAAACATTGTATTTACAACCAATTTTCCTAAAATTATCTGTAATTTTTTGGTTAAAGTATGAGCTACTTGTATACAATACTAACTAATTAGTTTGTTAAATCCAACGTCATGTGTACAGTAAAACCAGATTGGGGACAAGTGATCTTAACGGCTTGATTAAGACATGACCAAACAAAAAACTAGGTTAGCAGTTCAATATTTACTCTTAATCATGATAAATAGGTAGGTAGGTAGGTAGGTACGAAGTCGTAAAAGCGTAACCAGTAAGTTTTTCTCGGGTCTCTGACAATAAATTGTGTTCGCAAACAATCGGTACGTTGAAGCAAAAAAGTAGTCGGAAAAAAAAACTTGGTAGCAATAAGATAGACATAAGACATTAGACGATAGTTACCTTCAATCGTAATACTCGATCTAACGTTTTGTAAGGAATACGCTACAATGTAGCACACTACAGTTAATAGCAACACAGTCGGTGGTTTGGTCGTTGATCTATGACAATGACATTTCGGTTGTCTCATAAAAATTGAAACGATTTCGTTCGTGCGCTGAACGGCGCTGCCGGCACTCGGACAATTTAGATAACGAACGACTCAGTTCATTGATAACGAGATAAATACGCACCAGTAAGTTGTTGTAGCATATTATTATAATATTCTATGGTTGTAGTCAGTGCGCCGCGGCGTTCGCCATATAGGCTAATGCCTAACACCATAAATTCCTCAGTTATCTGTCGACATAACGTTAATGTCTGTCGCGACTCGATCGCCACTGAACTCTGAATCGCCACTGAACTGTGATACGTCTACGGCGCGTGCAGAAAACGTCGACAAAAAAAATAATAACGAACACGAACAACGGAGCGGTTATCCAAATCCAATTATTCCGATTAGAGCAAATAATTTTTATAATCGGTGATTACTGGTTATTGCCGCTTGACACGAGTCAAGCCGAGTCATGGCCGTCGTGGTAACGACGTGGGGACGGCAACCGCGCCAAACTATTTCGTGGAATTAAATAAATCCACAGCAAAAAAAAAATACCGTGCTGCGAGCAGATGCGTAGTGGGTAGGTTACCTACTTTGGGTTCAGGGCCTGAAATAGTGCGCAGGACGATCGGTTATGTAACAGTGGTCGCTGGTCTGAGACTCGATACAAATGTTATTTTTCATTTTTTTTTTTTGTTATTCGGAGCGAATGACAGCAATGTCCGTTTTTTTCGTCTGCGTATATACACTTTACAGGAACAACAGTTGAATAATATTAACAAATTTGTAAAGCGTTACCATCAATGGTATTGCGTACTATAACATACTAGGTATGGGATAAAAACAAAATAGAAGTAATCGTTTAATCGAAAATAGTTACCAACAAGGAAATTAAATTTTACATTATAAAATGATAAATTACTTATTTTTACAAATATAAAGTTGTAATAATACACATTTTTTTCAAATAATTGTGAATAACAAACATTTTTTTTAAAATAATAATAGTCAATCCACATACATACGTATACAGTTTTTTAAAATTAAAACTTATAATAGGTAACTTTGATTTTTATATTAAACTTGAATAAATCTTGTATTATTATTATTAATTATCAGGATAATACAAAAATATAAAATTAAAATTGCATATGGTGAAAAAATATTTATATATTATATTAATTTTATATTTCAGGATTTACAAAACTTATTTTGTAACAAATTTAAAAACAATTTGAAAAAATGTTTGCAACATACCAGCTTGTCTTTTCATAATGTTTCCAACTTTCAATATGTATTTGCTGGGCAAACAACACTATCGTTAAACATTTTTTAATTAATACACCTATATTTACACAACCATTTTCCAAATAAAAGTATGTAATTTACAGTGATTTTGAAGAAAACAAAAATTTAAAAAAAACTATTCATCGAATTAAGAACAAAAATTCGATGGTGTACAACCGTCTACTGTCAATCGGAATGGATTGTATATACTGTGCGCGATGCATAATATTATAAATTATAATTTGTAACATAACTAATTATTTAAGAACTGATCAACAACGATTGCGGAATACCAAGGTTTGATGTGAACACGTCAAATAAATGTATTTACCAATTTGTTATTGTTATTGTTCCTATTAAGGAAATATAGATTTACTAGTTGTTTTTTTATATTATATCCACAGAATATTCCTATTTTTGTTGTTGTTGTGTATTATTATTATTGACGATAAAATTAAAGACGCTCGTCGGGCATACTTATCAACATAGTCCACGCCTACCATAGAGTTACCACTTACTATTACTCTATGATCAATATCATATAATTGTATTACATTATATTATTACCAGTAAACACTTTTCTTGATTAAACTCTAATATTATTGGTTTAAATACTTAGGCAACATATTAAATTGTATTTAAAAATACATAATATTTTGCTTATAGATACAACGTACTCATACAAACCCTGATGTATATGACGTATACGTTATTACTTATTAGTGAATTAAATATAATATAATATTGCTATAAAGGGTGCTTTAGTAAGTGGCGTCATTTGGAGCGATGAAGGTGGTAATTGATCCCTGGCTGATTGTACGACGGTCCAATTGTTGGCTGGTTGTTGGTGAAATAACATAATAATAATTGTTCTAATTTTGAGGCAATATAATATTGTGTAAGTACTATTGTCACGATAATAAATAATAATAAATATTCATAGTTTTCAGTTCAAATATAAACGCTGATACTACAGAAATTCTTAAGACAAAACAATCACTCTTTTAAAGTTATCCATGCTTTCATAAAATCCTCTATAGTACCTAGAAGGTATAAGGTACCTATTTAACATTTTTAGATTATTCAATTAAGTTTTAGCAGTCGTGTTATGTAATATATAATTTGTTTGACACCACTGAGTTAGGTACCATAATTACTATTTAGATCCTACGCGTCTTTTTTGCTTTAAAATGAGACTATGGCTCAGACACGTATAAAGTATGTAAAGATGGGAATTGTATCGAGATAAATTTTTTCTTTGGTTCAATTATATGGGTCGATCAAATCTTTTTTCCCTTCTTATTAAAAAATGAAATGATGCAGCTGAATTTGAATTCTTTAACTACATTAAGGGGACTGCAACGTAGCATGTTTTAAGGAGTAATATTTAGGCAATTCACATAACATGAACATTTGGACTATGTCTATGTGTGAGTAGTAAATGAACATTAGTGTGTGTAATCCATTATCGCGTGCCACGGACTATCGGTCGACAGTATTACGAATTCCCAGAACTACGTATAATTAAAATGCTATAAAAATGGCAATATATGTTCAATTGCGCGCGTTATCTTTTACTATTATATTACCTACTAACTACTCGGCTTTCGCTGCAATTCGCAAAAAATATACAATTACATTATACTACACAAGAGAATCACTTTGTTATTTTCATAGTTATTAATTATTACATTGCTTAACTTTTTTATACAAATACAATTATTTAAAAAGTAGTGTTACAAACCATCCCCGATAGGAAAAGGAAACTCACGTTCATATTATACTAAATCAATTAATTCTAAAACCATGTAAACAAGGAAAAAAATAAAAAAATTCTTTTATCAAAATATTTACCACATTATTTTACCAAATTTAGAAATTTCAAATACTATATATTGAAACATGAAGTTCAATATAAATTATTAGTTAATATTTAAGTATATTACTATAATAATATTTTTAAAAATTTAACTATAAACTGTATTATCAGTAATAAATATTGATAATACACTGTCTTGTATATGAATTTAAATTATGATAATATCCATGACGTATTATCGTGATTCCCGGAAAAAAGACCAAGGAAAAAAGAACACAAAAAAGAACAAGTAAAAAGAACACGGAAAAAAGAACAACAGAAAAAAGAACAATTTTTAAATTTTACTATAATATATATATAATTATAATAGAACCATATAATTTCAATAGAACGAAGAATAACTAATAAATAATAATTGATAATAATAAAATAAATAATATAATTTTATTAGTTGATACCCATTAATATTTTAATTATAGGGTGACATTGATACATTTTGTTAATTTTTTTTTTATTCATTTAAGTATGGTTGTTTCAATACTTATTCTACATATCTAAAAATAACAAGTTTGCCTCAACTACTATTTTATCAATAGTCTTAGTTTTTTTTTTCTAATGAGCAGTGTTTTTTAATGAATGAAACCTATCAATCTTGCCCCATTTTAAATTTGGTCAACTACTTTTTGACATATAACTTAAAATGTAATGCAGGGTGACTTTGACAAATGAATAATATATTATTAAGTATTTTGAGTGATTTTAAACTCATTGTAATAGGTACACCAACATAAATGCTACTCAAATGTGTTTTATCTTTTTTTACAGTTAATACCTAAGTATTAATAGTTTGTTTAGCTTGGCAAAATATATATTATAAATAAGAAACACACTTTAATGTTTATATATTTTTTAAGGAATCAACTTAATATTTAAAAAAAAAATTTATGAATTGTTCTTTTTTTCCGTGTTCTTTTTTTCTGTTGTTCTTTTTTTCCGTGTTCTTTTTTACTTGTTCTTTTTTTCCGTGTTCTTTTTTTCCTTGGTCTTTTTTACCGATTACCATTATCGTATAGGTACCTTGGTAGATAATATAATGATACAACAATATTATATGTATATAATATAGGTACAATTTAGAGTAAAAGTCAGCGAGACAAATAAGAAATGAGAAACACAATTAGTATATTCAAGGGTATAAATTATAATAATATTATGAAATAATTAAAGATTAAAAAAAAAGTATTTGTGCATTTATTGCCTGAGGTTTTCTTTGATTAAGACGGGTAAAAGATTTTCTAAATAAAACGTTTTAATTTTATTTTCCATATTATTTTTCCAAAAATCATCGTACCTATTGCATTCTAAACTGTGGTCAATATTTAGTTCTGATTCAGAGTTGGAGTCATTGTCAAAAGATAGATCATTTTTTGAAAATGTATCATTAAAATTTTTAGTTATTGTATCATATTGAATTGCAAATTGTTGATGTTCAGATGTTAAAACATGTACACTTATTTTTGTAAATTCAGAAAGTTTTAATAGTGAGTTTTCAGGTAAACCACTTTTAATATTTTTAAAATTTTTAGGGTCTAAGCAAATACAATCTTTAAGTAATTATGAATTGCTAACAAATCAATATTAAATGTGAAGACAACTAGGTACTTATAATATTGGTATTATAATAAATACCTATAATAAATGTTGAATCAGTTGCCTATCTAGCACAATTAGTTCCATATAATATTATTATTAAATATTAACAATCAATGATCCATTATATTATTAAAACGCGTGTATATCGTAATAACAATTTGTCAACTGTAAACTGATACAGATTTTATTTACATACCACTGTTTAGTGTATATCAGATGTGTGTAAACTACCTTCCCATCTTTTGAAGAATTTAAATATTTAATCAAATATGAAATTCAAAAGCTTATATAAAAAATTCACAGTATGTAGGTATGTATTGTCGATATTATTTTATTGTTGTAAGAAAATCTTATGAAGAATCTTTTATAAAATTTTCTTCTTTTTGATCTAGACACGAACACAGATAAAAAAAATTAACTCAAAATATTAATGTGTAAGAAAACCTAAAAAGACTTAAAAATATTCGGTGAAAGTTTTATGTGTTAAGTTTTAGTGTATTATAAGAAAAAAAAAACCCGATTATGTTGAAAATTGTTATTGCTAAATGTTACGTAAATATATTCCCGTTTCCCACTGTTTTTTGTCACGGTTTTCCCAATCATTAGAAAAAGTACTGGGATTTTCCTAAATTTAACCCCCTCCCCCTCCAGGAACCAACTAGAACACATTTTCTATCAGAAATCATACAAGACTGGTTGCCTTTAAAAGTCATCAGATCTTTGTATACGATCTGCCAGGGATCCAGATGTTGGTGGTTTCTTAATAAATAGTCGAAGACAATTTTTTACAGTGAATGTAATGATAGTTTATTTCTATTTAATTTAATCAAAAATTATACAAGTGTGCTAGTCGTGTCGTCGTCTGTGTGAATGGCGTGATATGAAGGTGTTCAGGTCTCAATGGCTAAAGTACATCTGAATATGCTGTACTCCGGGCTCCCATATTAATGATGTCAGCTCCTCTGACTTTGACGGCTAGCGCGTCTTACAGGCGTAATTTTGGGTGTGGTTGTGGAAAGTTGTTGTTTTCGTAAAAGATGCGACCATCTGGATCCGTGGCTGTTATTGATATCATATCATACTCGCCAATAATTTTATAAGGACCGCTGGTGCACGATTTCTAAACGATTTATTTAATAGTTTTTGCTACTATAGGGGATTACCTACAGTTTATAGTTGTAGTAAGTGAGTTAAGGTTAACGTGTGTTACTTTATTATATATTCGTTATGATCGCTTTTAGAATTCGTAGAATTCATACCACCAGCCCGTAACAAAATAAAACAAAACACACGGGGAGTATTATTTTAAGGAGTAATGTTTAGGCAATTAATATGACATACATTTGGGCTATGCCTGCTTGTGTAATAAATGAAGCGTGTGTTTCAAGCATGAAGATTAGAGAAATGTTTTCTCTAATCTTCATGGTTTCAAGAAATCGCTGTCATGCCGCGTCGGCAACCCCTGCCTGATGCAACTCTCGTACACGCACGCACAATATGTCAATACATCGCGAAAAATTAAATAGATATATAGTGAAACCTCCCATAACGGACACCTCTAAGTACCGAGCACCTCCGAATACAAGGACGTTTTTATGGGTACAGGGATATTTTCACCACTTTTGTATAGGATAACCTTTAAATACTGGACACTTTTATGAGCCTCATAAGGCACAGTTTTACTTTGCACGCTTACAAATTAGGTATATAAGGCATAAGCATAGTGAAAAACACATTTGACTGCAAAATAAACTCAAATCGCAGTTGAAATGTAAACAATGTATTAAAACAAATAATTTTGTTTACTAATTGCTAACGCACAAGCAAGTCAATTTGAACTATAGTTACTATATAATATATAACCTCGGTTCCCTGTCCAATACAGTATTTTACTGCGATAGATTAGGTGGTTATTTTATATTTAACATGTTATTAGTTATTCTTTAAAAAAATTTCTGAATTATTTTACAGTTTAGGTTTATTTATTTACCTACTGTAATAAATAACGCATAGGATCGATGTTAAATAAGCTGATTTTTAGCTCGTAAAATATACGGATATGGGCACGTCTATAACCTATAGTACCTACATTAACTACTAATTACTATATTATATACTTTACACCAACACATAGGCAGTGATCGGGGAGGGGCTAACGGGACCTTATTCCCCCCGAAATAATTTATTTGAAGTTAAAGCCCCTCTAAAAATATGAAAATAAGCAATATCATAGTTTGGTACAGATAACATAATAATTATAAAATAATAAAATAATAATACAATTATTGTGTATGGATAATTTTATTATTATTCAGTAATTCAGTACCTACCTATAAAAAAAATATTTTTTATTATACCTATTAATTTATTATAATATGTAGAAACTTGTGATCTTCATTTTTTTAAGATAACATAGCACGATTAACGACCAATACCAAAGCATTAAATGATCGAAATATGAAAATTAATATAATATAATATAAATAATATAATATGAATTATGAAAATTCGAGCGATATTAGTATTTTTAAAATTGTTATCAATAAAACATTTTATGCTCGCTTAAAAACTTGAAAATGTAATGCAACGTTCCTCATAAATTTTTGTTGGTGGAAATTAAAAAAAATATTGAGCGTAAATCTACAATTTTTTTATGAGCGTCTGAAGTTAAAACGTTCACAAAATTCATCGAAATCACGAAAATTAGCAAATTATTTAGAATTGTAATTTATAAAAATGTTAATGTTACCTATATGTATTTGTATGTCTTATAAATGACGCAATTTTTACGCAAAATCGGCTTTTGGCAATCGATTTTGGTTTTTGGTGTAACTCTAAAACAAACGACTTTAGATTTATGAAATTTTCACTGAATATTTATATTAGCATTTTCTATACACGATAAGTTTTTAATATGAAAATGTTTTGACTTTTTTGATAGTGTTTACGGACATTTTAAGTTTCTAGTTTTTTTTTTCTATAAATGTCAACACAATTTTGTTCGTTGGCTCAAAATGCTTGAAAATTGAATAGAAGGATCTTGATATATTGTTACAATAGCAGTTGAAAAATATTAAAAATACCTTAGCACAATTTTTGTAAGCATTTAAAATCTTTAAACAAAGATTGTTAACAACATTTATCAAATTTAAAATTTAAAATAGGGTGCAGTGTAAGTGGATGTTTCTCTGCTGTACAGTATGTTACAAGTGCAGGGTCACTGCGTATAATGGATGGTATTAAATTTGAATTCAATAATATAATATCATTATATACGAAAAATAATTCTGAGCTGAGACGGTTTGTCAGTGTGGATATTTTATATTATATATTGATATTAGTTACAGAATAACCTACTATTACGTGGAACCATGTTTTAAATTTTCATCCTTTCAATCATTAAAATTTGTTAAATTTTGTCAAAAATCGAACTTTAAATGCTTATCAAAAAAATTGTGCCCATGTATTTTTCAACTACAATTGTAACAATATATTAGAAGCCTCGTATTACATTTTCAAGCTTTTTGACTGAACAAATAAAATTTTATTGAGATTTATAGAAAAAAAAACTAAAAAAACTGTAAAACGAATATGTCCGTAAATAGCTTAAAACGAATCGAAATATTTTGAAAATTTTATCAAGTATAGGAATTGATAAAATAAACATATGATGTACATTTCAAGTATCTATATTTATTCGTTTTTGAATGACAACAAAATAAAAAGGGCGGGTAAGTGTATGTCGCTCTGCTGTACAGTAGGTTACAAGTGAGTCACTGTAATGGATTGTGTTAGATTTTTATCCAATGATATAATATCATTGAATAAGAAAAACGATTCTGAGCGAAGACGGTCAGTCAGTCTATAATATATCACTAAGTCTAAATGTATTTGATGATATTATTGTGAATAAAGTAATTCATTTTAGTATTATAGGCATTAGTATTTACTATAGTTGGTTAAATTCATTTTTCTCAAAAAAATTATATTTTAAATGCCATTGCGTGTATATAAAATATAACAATATATTCTAAAAGTTTCATATACCAACAAATAATATTTTTAAATTATATCAAAATAACTAAAATCATTATTCTTGGTTTAAATATGAAATTTTGTCTAAATTTGAAATTAAAATGTCTGTAAAAAATAAATATGTTGATATATTTTTAGATTTTTTGGTTACAGTATGATTTATTTATGAGAATTTTTGTTTTAAATTTTCAACACTTAGTTATAAAAACTGAACATTTTATAATTTTTTAATTACAATGATTTATAATTTTCGAGATTTTGACAAATTTTGTCAAAATTCGAACTTTAAATGCTTATAAAAAAAAATCGTGCCTATGTATTTTTAAAATTTTTCAACTGATGTTGTAACAATATATAAGAAAGCTTGTATTAAATTTTCAGACTTTTTGGCCCACCAAATAAAATTTTATTGACAATTATAAAAAAAAAAACTAAAAAAATTGAAAACTAAAAATGTCTGTAAACAGCTCAAAACAAATCAAAATATTTTCAAAATTGAATGGTGTATAGAAAATGAGAATATAAACATTTAGTGAAATTTTCATGCATCTACAGTTATTTGTTTTTGAATTACAACAAAATAAGAAAATCGCTACATGAGAAATCGAGTGAATATCTAATCTTGTAAAAATTTGAACTTAAAATGCTCATAAAAATTTATTATGACTTGCTTATAAACTTTTTTTATTGATAAAATTAGGCAAACTTATGAGGAATCTTGTATTACATTTTCAAATCTTAGATTTAAAAAGAAAAATTTTTATGAATTTCTAACTCAAAATAAATTGCACATTTTCGTCATTTTTACGTATTTTGTAAAAATTTGAACTTTGATTAGGTACCTATAAAAAAAAATTGTGACTACAGATTTTTAATATTTTCATCTGCCTTTGAAACTATATATTAGAAGCCTACTATTAAATTTTCAAGGTTTTTTACCCAACAAATAAAATTATATTGACATTTATAGAAAAAAAAACTAAAAAAATTGGAAACTGAAAATGTCCGTTAACAGCTCAAAATAAGTCAGAATATTTTGAAAATGATATGGTGTGTAGAAAATGCTTATATAAACATTCGGTCAAAATTTCATGTCTCTACGGTCATTTCTTTTAGAGTTATACCAAAAACCAAAATCGATTTTGTCGAAAATTGGTTTTCCGTAAAAATTCCCGTTTTTCCCATAATTTTTCATTTGTTTTTCCAGGCGCTCATGAAAACTACTGGGAAATTTTGACTTTTGACCCCCCAAAGTACCAACTAGATTCACTTTCCTATCAGAAAAGGTACTATTGAAGAAAATCGAAGCATTTTTTCTGTCCTAAAACGTGATGACAGACACAAAATAAAAAATAAAAAAAAAAATAAAAAAATAAAAAAAATAAAAAATAAAAAATAAAACACACATCATTGTAAACTAATACATTCATCGCTTCGCTCAGAATCTAAAAATCGCCAAATGAGAAATCGAATGAATTTTCCAATGATGGTTAAACTTCAAACGTTCATAAAAATTTAATTTGACTTTCTTGTAGACATTTTTTTGTTTTGATAAAAGTAGACGATTTTATGAAAAATCTTGTATTACATTTTCAAATCTTAGATTTAAAAAGAAAAATGTTTAAGAATTTCTAACTCAAAATAATTTGTAATTTTTCGTGTCTTTTACGTATTTTGCTAAAATTTGAACTTTAAATGCTTATAAAAAAAAATTGTGACTACGGATTTTTAATATTTTTCAAAATTCATTGAAAAAAATTATTAGTATCTTTCTTTTAAATTTTTAAGCTTTTTCACCCAATCAATAAAATTCAATTGACATTCGTAGAAAACAAAACTAAAAATATTGGAAACTGAAAAGCCCGTTAACAATTCAATAAAAGTAAAAATATTTTTAAAATTTTATCGTGTATAGAAAATGCTAATATAAATAATCAGTGAAAATTTCATGATAATTTCATCATAAAACCAAAATCGATTTTGCGTAAAAATTCCCGTTTTTCTTTAATTTTTCTTTTGTTTTTTCCTGTGATTTTTTAAAAACTATTGGGAATTTTAAAAATGAATGCATCAACTAGATTCACTTTTCCATCGAACAAGATAGGTACTGTTGAAGAAAATCGAAGCATTATTTCGACTACTTATCGTGTACACAGACACACAAAAAAAAGTAAAAAACACACATTATTGTAAAATCAATATATTTATCGCTCCGCTCAGAATCTAAAATATTACTGATATATATGGTAAAATATAGGTGTAATAATAAAGTATAACAATAATTACCATGGTCAATTTTACCATAGGGCATACTGGCATAGGATATTAATACATATTTTGTATTTTATATAAAATTGTAACTTTGAAAAAGTTTACATAGTTATTACTTACTAGTTATTATAAGTTATAACTTATAAGTAAATCAAAAAAGTAGGTACCATACTATTCCAATTAATATTATTAATCGGTTATTATTGTTATGTAGTTATCATCATAGTTATCCGAGATACAATAAATAGCGGTATCTGGACTCCAGCAGAGTCGGACTGACTTGACATTCAACCGCTAAGCAAGTGGCAAAAGTGCAACTCAAAGTCTTTAAGTTATAATACAATTTACATTTTACTTTTGACCCTACACTGCATACAAGGGCGTATTAAATTGTATATGCATTAGATAGATCTGTATGTAAGACAACATCTATAATAATTATAGTAATTATTATAAGTTATAAGTTTATTACTATAACAAAATCTATTGGTAATTTATTATTCGTAAAAGCCAGTTACAAATGTATTGTTATCAAAACGTTACCGCTAGATAGAAGCACATGTTTGTAATTAATTTGTAAAGTAATTTTTTTTATCCTAACTTTTAGAACGCAGCCGCTGTAGTCAACACCAGCACTAAAATAATAGTTAACTACCAGACCAAGGCAAAAACTATCGATACCTATTACCTGCTTACTAACGCAACTATGTTCGTACTATGAAGTCGCCATGTGTTGTCTCCGTCTTACAAGTGCGTAACATGGCAAATTTACGCTCAGCATATCACGTTTAGCTCCGTTAGTTTAAACATTAGAGTGAATTGACCTATCATAAAACTTGATGGTAAGAACATTATATGTGTACCTATGATTTTGTGTTGACTTTAAGATTATTAGAGTTAATTGTCCAACTAAAAGATTTAAAGGTGTGTGAACAATGAACATTAGGTATCTGTATTTGTACATGGTTTTTTACGATTATTCTGTTTTTAAATGAGTTATGAGCATTTCTAATTTATGCTATATTATATACGCATAAATCACTTAAAACAGAATAATCGTAAAATAGAACGCCATACCCTCTCAAACTTGTTTTGGGGTATTAGAACGCTGAACTCTATAGTAATGGTAAAAACACAACATTGCATCACAAAACAATAAACAAATTTATCTATGGTCCCTCAGAGTTTTTTAATATCTTTTTTTGATAAATGAATACAAATAATGCTTGAAAACGATCAAAAACACTCATATTTAAAAGCTAAGAACTTACTCATTTTTGTGTTATTAAAAAAAAACTATGAGAGAACACAGGAAAATGTGTTCTTTAAATTGTATAAAATTGTTGTTTTCTACATTTCAATGTAACCCGGGTTGGATAAAACAAATTTTTTTAATCAAAAAAACAAAGAAAAAACGTTATAACAGCGTTTTAAAAGGATTTTAAAATTGGTTCTTTTACATGTTTAAAAAGTGTTTTTTTTAAACGGTTTTTTATACAAATATTTTGAATGAAGCCTTGTAAATTATAATAGTTAAGAATTTTGGTAGGACATTTTGGGAATCAAAGTTGAACACTATATTAAATATTTAAGTCACTCACTACTTGCATGTAAAATTGGCAGTTTGTTTTTTTCGGTCAAGCCCATTTGGGTCTATAGCAGAGGTTCCCAAACCTTTCATGCCTTCATGGTACTACCCATTTTAAAAATGTTCTAATTTTGACGACCCACAAACAGACAACTCATACTAATGACATTTTTTTTTTCATTGATAATAAATATTTTTACAACTACTTTTAGTCTAACATCGTCTTGGTGACACGTCACTAGATAGTGTCTGATAGACACCGTGTAGATAGACAAATAGCATTAGGTACCAGGGAGATAACTACTTGGAGTTTAAACCGTATGACCAGGGCCCTATTTACCCAAGGATAAAATGAAAATTTTTCCTGGGCGGATGAGCACACACTGACTGCAGACATCGACTATGTTATAGACTTATGTCTGTATGTTATATTAGTAAAAAAATAAATAAACAATCTTTTTCATTTCAGTCTGTGTATAATGTTCCAATGTGATGGAACATCTAAAATAACTTTTTCCTAAAGTGGATTAATAACACAATTTTTTTTATAATTAATAATAAAGACATATAAGGAGATCGCAACACATGTATTTTTCATACTTTTTAGACCAATAAGTGATTGTAAATTACACATACTTCTCAATGTCCAATTTTAATTTTTAATATAATATGTACCTATAAATTGACAAAATAGGTATCTAGGCTAATTAAGAAAACGATTTTCAATTTTCAAGTTAAAAGAACCTTAAAATTAAGAATATTACTTTTAAAATTCTGTTAAATAATTGGATTATGAAAATTATGAATTCAACCAATTTTTTGAAATTACAATCGAATTTCGGTATATTTAATTTACTACTTTTTTTAGTTAGTTTTCATAGTCCTACAAACTGTATATATATATATATATTTTTTTTTTCCATGATGTATTGACATGTACCTACTTGAGCAATAACGGATTACAGACAATAACGTTAACTTACTACTTACACATTGAAATAGCCCAAATGTCATATGAGTTGCCTAAATATTACTCCTTAAAACATGCAATGTTTCCATACAACATGAATTTCCAGCCTCGCGATAACACCGAATAAGAGTGATTTACGTTGATAATACAGAACATAGATTATAGTAGTTTATGGTTTGTTTATCAATAATGTACTTCTTAAACTACAGTCTACATATATATATTTATCACTGTATGCAAATATCACATACATTTCAAAACTTAAAAAAATGTTCGACTAATTTATTGTTCTTGTCGTTCTTGAGAACGATTATTTAAATTTTTTTAAATAACAAAAAATAAATTAATACCATCTGTGGGCCAAGAAAAAGTTGATGCCTTAAGAAATAAGATTTATTTTGATAGAAAGCGATATTACAGCAAGAATTGATTTTAATGAAGTTATACATATCATATTTGCAGAACATAAAGCCAGAAAAAAATACAAATAATATTATATTGTTTATTTTAATAACAATGTTTACTAATTATTATTTTAATTGTTTTCGGTAATTTGATATTTGTCATATCATATAGACCACTTTAAAGAATACATTTTAATATAAAAAATGCATAATAATTGAATTATTATATTTGTGTGTACTTATTATTTGCCAAATATTTTGTAAATCAGGCACTAATTCATTCTAACTTCTAAGTACCTACTCAACAATTCACAGATAGCTGTAGGTCATGTATTCCAATAATAACCACGGAAAAATCGATATAATGTTAAAATGAAGGACACTGCTTGATATTCTTCAAGGATTGGTTTATATATTTGATAAATAAAAACGGTAATCATGGATTATACCACAGAATAGACTATAAATTAGTAGTAAAATAGTTTAAACATTTTGTTCACCATAATTAATATTTAATGGTGAAACATTTCCCGAATAACTGACGTTATCGAAGATCTTGGTATACTATTCGAACCTAGACTTAAATACTAAATCACTAATATTTAATGCTCATATTATATTAACACTGTATGTCTGTATATAAAAATAAATCTTTAAACCTGATTTGACGGTCTCTATAACACCTGTTTGGGCGCAGCGCTTCTTTTTACCGTAGTTTGTCAGTAAATGTATGATACATTTACTTTATCGTGAGAAAAAGAGTTGCGCCAATATTCATCAAAAGTCAAACCTAATCGCTTGTGTGGAATCATCAATATGTGTTTGTTTACGAAAACCCCCTTCCAAATATAGGTTCTAAATATGTATTAAAATTAGACGCCACAGCTATCCGCCGTAGCTATTCGCTACAAGTCAGCTCATTCCTAAAGAAGTAAAGTACTAAACAGCTGAAATCCGCTTGTAGATATTTAGATGCAGGAATTATGCCAGTAAATTATACCCGTCTGCTCAAAAGAAAACGATACTGCGACTTACTCACTTACTTTAAACAGTACGATTTCGCAGATAAAACTATAAAAGTGTCACTGATGAGCGTTTTTTTTCTCAAGACTGTACTACTATAATACGTCAAAATAAATAACCAAAAATTATGCTTGCTTATTATACGAAAAAAAAGCATAAATCATACTTTATTACAATAGAAAAACAATTTCAACAGTCATCGAAAACAGCAAAAAAAAAAAGTCTCAATTAACGAATTTATCAAAAGGTGCCGTACAAATGTAGGTACAATACAAATAATGCAAAAATAAAATAAAAAAGGGGGTTAAGTGGATGTCGCTCCGCTGTACAGTAGGTTATAAGTAGATCACTGTATAATGGATGGTATTAAATTTGAATTCAATGATATAATATCATTGTATACGAAAAACGATTCTGAGTGGAGACGGTATATCAGTCTAGGATATTTTAAATTTTATTGATATTGTTTATTATACGGTAGCTGGTAAGTTGAATTAAAATTATTCATATTCATATTATTTAATTATTAATCTAAAATTATCAGTGATGCTGGAAAAATATTATAATATATACATCTACTCGTTAAAATTAATTTTAATATGTAATTTCGTCCAAATTTGAACTTAAATGTCTGTAAAAAATAACTGAGTTTATATATTTTTTAGATTTTTTGTTTACAGTATGTACTATTTATTAGAATCTTTGTTTTAAATTTTCAATCCTAAGTTATAAAAACTGACCATTTTATAATTTTATAATTGTTTAATTACAATGATTGATAATTTTCGAGATTTTGATGAATTTTATCAAAATTTGAACTTTAAATGCTTATAAAAAAAATGTGTGCCTATATATTTTTAATATTTTTCAATTGCTATTATAAAAATATATCAGGAGCCTTGTATTAAATTTTCATTATTATTGAACCAACAATAAAAATTTATTGGTATTTATATAAAAAAAAACTAAAAAAAATTGAAAATTGAAATGGTCCGTAAAAAGCTCAAAAAGATTCAAAATATACTCAAAATTAGATGGTGTATAGAAAATGCTAATATAAACATTCAGTGAAATTTTCATGCATCTACAGTTATTCGTTTTTGAATTGCATCAAAATAAGAAAATCGCTACATGAAAAATCGAGTGAATATCTAATCTTGTAAAAATTTGAACTTAAAATGCTCATAAAAATTTATTTTGACTTGCTTATAAACATTTTTTTATTGATAAAATTAGGTAAACTTATGAGGAATCTTGTATTACATTTTCAAACATTGGATATAAAAAAAAATTTTTTATGAATTTCTAACTCAAAATAAATTGCACATTTTCGTCATTTTTACGTATTTTGTCAAAATTTGAACTTTAAATGCTTATAAAAAAATTTGTGACTAACGGATTTTTAATATTTTTCATATATTATTGTGACGATACATTAGAAGCCTACTATTAAATTTTCAAGATTTTTTACCCAACAAATAAAATTTTATTGACATTTATAGAAAAAAAAAATTGGAAACTAAAAATGTCCGTTAACAGCTCAAAATAAGTCAGAATATTTTGAAAATACTATGGTGTGTAGAAAATGCTTATATAAACATTTGGTCAAAATTTCATGTATCTACGGTAATTTATTTTAGAGTTATACCAAAAAAATTGATTTTGTCGAAAATTGGTTTTCCGTAAAAATTCACGTTTTTTCCTTAATTTTTCACGGCGCTTTTGAAAACTACTAAAAAAGTACCAACTGGATTCACTTTCCTATCAGAAAAGGTACTATTGAAGAAAATCGAAGCATTTTTACTGTCCTAAAAGGTGATGTCCGACACAAAAAAAAAAATTTAAAAAAATTTAAAAAAAAACACACATCATTGTAAAATCAATACATTCATTGCCCCCGCTCAGAATCTAATTGAAAATTATAATAATATAATATTTTGAGTGACAATTGTACATAGTGTTAAGTACTGGCGCACTGCAATTTTCCGGAAAGTTGATTTAGGTGGACAAAATTAGAATTTTCATAATCAGTAATTGAACATAAAATTGAATTTATCTTGTTGATAGTGACCGATTATAATATAAAATAGGTTTTTAAATCGGTACACTTGTTGCGTGCAGTTCTAACTTCTAATGGTGTACTAAATATACTAATAATCTGAAATAAGGTTTTTAATGACAGGCTTAATTGTTTGAGCATTGAGCCGTATAGTTAGCATATGTTTCGTAAAATGAAGTTAGATCGGTTATTTTACTTTGATATCATGGATATTAATCTTAATCCACTACTACAGTAATTAAATTAAATGATCATTATTTTCAATTATATTATGAAATTTAAATATATATTAAATTATACACTAGGAGTTTAAATTATTCAGTTAATTAATTGAGAAAAAAAATTATATAATATAATATTATTTAGTATGTATAAAAAATAACACGTCATGTTATTGTTATAATCAAAGACAATTTATTATTAATTATTATTAATAACATGGTGTTGGAGATTATTTAGAATATCATTATATTACAATTTACAATAATTGATTAAATTATTATATATTATGTTATTATATCATTGACAAAAAAAAATAATATTACATCATTATATTGGAAATACTAACAAAATATTATTTAATTAATTAAAATTATGTATTGTCTTAAGAGGATGTCAGCGTATTATTTGTTATCTTTCTCTAACCAACTGATACGTCATACTCATACCCTTATAAATATTATTTTATAGTAATAGGTATTGTAGTATAAAACTACGCAGATGTTTAATATTATAAATAATATATCGTTCAAATACTCATATAAATCTATTCGGTTTTATTCCCTATTTTATATAATATTATACATTTATAATAAATTAATAAATATATAATATTTTATTTAATCTCGTCAGATCGTCAGACAGACTGACATAATATTTTGTTAACTACTATAATATTGACTCCGTCTTCCAAATAAAAATTTACAACATGTCAACATAGTGAATTTTCGTTCGCAGAACCGATTTTGTGTTGGCTTTAATATTATTGGAGTAAATTGACCTATTAAAAGATTTAATGATTTAAAGGTGTATGGACAATGAACATTATCTGTATTTGTACATTGTTTTTACGATATTTTAATTTTTAAGCGAATTATGATCATTTTTAATATTTTAAATAATCACAACTCGTTTAAAAACTAAAATACCGTAAAAAACAACGTACAAATGCTGATAACCTTTAAATTTGATGATAGGTAATAACTCATAATAATAATTACAATAGTAATAATAATAATAATATTTAAATAAATGGCGTAAAATGGATTCTTTTTAACAAAAGACATACTCTTTACATTCTTAAAATTATCTTCGATAAAATTATTCTCAAAAACGTAAAGATGTGGCCACAACGGCCTCAACAGTAAATAGCCTGTAGCCTTTAGGATGAAGTAATCAAATAGTTTTACACGAAAACATAAAATGTGAAAAACGATGTCATTGAAAATGTGCTGTGGTGTTATGATTAATAATAATTTAACAAAATATTTTACGACCTATCTAAGAATAATGTTCTTGTTAGTGACTTAGTGTACACTGTACAGTTATGAGTACGTGAATATACTAGTACACTACACTACTACAGTGTATTTAAAATAGAATAAAATTTGATAAATTTACTAACCAAATCGATCTATTTACACGTTCAAACTCACACCTTCAACTTCAACAACCCCTCCTATTTGGCCTAGGACTATGCATATAATTCACCATCACTAGAAATAGTTACAGTCTACATTCTTAATTACTAGTTACTAACGTCCAACTAAATACAAACGTTATCAGAAGTAAATAGGTATTTAATAACATAATATTATCTTAAAATACACGAATAGTGACAATGTCCTACTCTACAGGTTTACAGCGAAGTAAAGTCTTTACAATTCGTGTAATTTGTCGATTGTTAGTGTATTCACATACATCATATTTGCCAATACACGAGTCTATAATAAGAACTTCAGTTAATGGGACGTACTATAAATTGCTAGGAGCCAGTGACCAGCGTGACCCTAATAACAACAATAGTATATTATAGGCAGTGCAGTTGCACTATTTTGAAAAACAAACCATAATAATTTGCTCGCATTTCGGTCTACGGATAGATAAATGTACCCGTACAATAAATTGTACAAAAGTGCATCGTCTAACTACTGATGGGTGACAACAGTTTTAACGGTTAAGAGGACCCGCATGCACCCACATGTGTTGTTTCCGTCTTACACACGTACGACATGGCAAATTTTCGTATGTTAGTTTCAATAGGGTATTGTCATTTTTTATATTAGAGTGAATTGACCTTTTATAGTTTTGTTTTATCAAAATTGAAATATCGTAAAAGACCGACGAGAGAACACAGATATGTTATTACTTCAAAGTTTGACCATAGGTCTATCAAAACTGACAGCACCCTATTGAAACTAGCGAACGGAAATTTGGTATGTCGTACGTGTGTATAAGACGAAGACAACACATGCGGGTGCGACGTCCTCTTAAATAAAATATTATATAAAAATAAATTACTATAATTTATTATATAATATTAGAAAAGTATATTAAATATAGAAATGTGAAATGTTTAATTTTAGATGATATTGTTGTCCACGGCGGCGAATCTTTAACCAGCATAATATTATTATATTATTAGATAAATCCACAGTAGGTGTACAGAATATTTTTAATTTATAACTTTATAAGCATAATAATAATATGCCACGTTTGAATACCAAGGAATAATATTTGTCGGCACAAACCTGTGTGAATCGATACGGACGCTGTCGCTGCATTCCTGGTTGTTTTAAATGTGTTTGCAATTTCTCTCCGTACATTTTCTTTGAATAGGTGGTTACTAGAATTTTTTCACTCATATCGAATAAATATTTTATTTCTCTTACTAACTCAATAACTAATAAGCATCTCTTAATGCATGGTTTGTAATAAAATAATGTTTAAAGTATGTTGAGGGCGCTGTGGCATCCGAAAACAAATTTAGATAAATTGACAAATACTGCCGGATAGATATTGTTTTTGTATTCACATTGTACCGACAGACGCGAACAGGCAGCGACACGACACGACAAAACATTCTTGGCCGGGTTGTTTTGTCGGTACGGTCCGTGTCTGTCGTGGTAGGTCCTTACAGATGTAATATAAAGCCGCTTTCCACGACTGATGTCTGGTGTACTTGACCAATATTTGGTACTGGTGGACGGTGGTTACTTGCCATGCCGTCGGATTGGCATACTTGTTGCCTGTTGGTCACTGGTGCCGTTCCCGAGGATTGTCGGTAAATGTGACACAAGTCAAAGTAACGGCCAATATACTACTCAGAGTACTGATCCCACAACCGGTTAAATTATTATAATAAAATGTGGCCCCCACCACCAATATTTTCTATACCAGCCACTGGCCAGCTGTGGGAACAGTGTACTTGCCACTTGGCTACTTGTACAAATGCCACTTGGCTACTTGTACAAGTGCTCAAGTATTGGCATACTTGTCAAGTACGCCAGTCGTGTGAACACCCTAATCGTGTACTGGCCAAATGTACAATTATTGGCGTATTTGGCAAGTACACCAGTCGTGGGAATGCGGTTTAAGAGGATGTCAGTGCACTATTTGTTTTCTCTCTCTAGCCCACGCGCAACATAGACGAAACGGATTTACGCAAAATAATTTTTTCTATGTTTTTAAGTAATCTTAGAGTAAAATCACCCATTACAAAAAAGATAGAGAATAATATTTTTGAGGGGATGACTCATCGATTTGTCTAAACATTGTCTCAAAACAATTTAAACATCACTTAAATGTACGAAATTTTTTTGTTCATTTTGAAAGTCGAATACAAAGTTGAATAATTATAAAATATAAAATCGATATATCATTCCCTCAAAAAAATTATTCTCTATCGTTTTTGTAATGGGTGATTTTACACTAAGATTACGTCTTACAAACATGTTTAATATATTTTGTCTTGTCGTGTCGTACTAATGTGAATCGGGCTGAACCGTGTGGTTTTCGCCGTTAGTCGTTACCACAGTGCACCAAGGAGTTGAAAATATTCAGCCGTTCCACCGTGGGTTAGGTGGTTTTTTTTTAATTTGTTTGATGACTTGTGAAATCGTCTTACCTAAGCAATATTGTTTAGTTTGACGAATAACAAGGACATTTTTGAACACGGACACACTTTGTTACTCTGAATACGCTGGCGGTGTAGTTTTATTGTGTATTTTATTTTCAGTTTTCATACTGGTTTGTGTGATAGGCCGTATCCCCGTAATATACGCATTTCTTGTCAAAGATATAATAATTATTACGCATATGATATTAAATTTAAAAGAATGTCTGACTGCAGGATCTTTCAATGGGGGGAGGAGGGATTAAAAATGAATTTCTATTATATTTTTAATTTGTCCAGACTTATAATTTTAGACGTTTAGGTGAAGTATTACAAAAAGTTTGTACAAATTTAACTTCTCAACTTTTCTAGTTGAGCTCTAATCATAAACTTCAATAGACCTTTTTTGGTAGCAAATTGGATATAGTTGGCATTTTTGGGAGGTGAAATTGAAAATTCTCAGTTTTTTTTTAAACAATCGGTAAAAACAAAAATAAATGAAAAATTGTTTCGTTAACCGTCTTCGCTTGGATTGTATTTGATTAATTATAGTTTTTTTTTTTAAAATGTCAATTCAAAATTGTTCGTTCGGTCAAAAAGCTGAAAAATTTAATAGGTACAAGGTTTTATTATAGATATCTAAAAATATTAACGATACATAGGCATGGTTATTTTTTTTATAAGCGTTTATAGTTCAAATTTTGAAAAACCACAATTATTAATTTTTAGATTAAAATGTATAAAATATTAAATTTGTATAGCTAAGGCTTGAAATTTCAATACAAGGTCTTTCATACAAGTAGTTCATACTTTTACCAACATTTTACTGATCTTTTTAGGAAAATATTGGTGTATTTGCATAATATATTTGCAAAAATAAATTCACTCTGGTAAGACATACATTTATTTACGTCTTGCTTACTATAATTGACGACAGTTGAAACTTGATAAATATTTTTTGTAATATAATTTTATCGTAATATTTTGTAATATAATATTTAGATAGTAATAATTATAATAATATAATATATATATATATAGTACACTAGTACAGTGAAACGTCCATATTACGAAGTCTCATGGAGCATTAAAAAAAAATTCGTATAGTACAGAATTTTGTTAAATGGATCTTCGTTGTACGGAAGTTTCATTGTATAATAAATAATAATTGAACTCGTGTTATTGAGTTATTATAAAAATCATCATACGATTAAATTATTATATTATATTATAATAACTGATGAGTGATGAGTATCATCTGATAATTAAAATTATAAATTATAATATACAAATATATGGTTTCTTATTTCATAATAGTTTTAAAATCATTTTTATACAAAACCTAAAAGTAGATCTAGTACCTAGGTAATGGTTTTGTTTGGCGATTATTTATAACTTTAAAAAAATACCTATAAATTATAATTTAAATAGCAGGGCTGTGCATTTAATGCACTGAAAATCAGTATACTTATGCACAGCAAATACCAAAATTCCCAACATTCCAAGACAACAAGACAGTAATAAAATCTATAGAAAAAATAACAATATTGACTTATATGGGCGAACCGGTGAAACTATTGGAATCGTATAAAATTATTATAAATTATTATTTAGTTGTCAATAATAATTATTTGATATAAATCTTTAATCTAGTGAAACAAAACTTCAACATTATGACTTATTATGGGTACAAAATGGCAAATATTGTAAAAAATTATTATAGTTACTGGAGTTTCGTTTGTGTCGAAATGCGATAACAATAATATTGACCATGAACATGATAATATTAAGAGATATTGACTGCAGTGTAGTGAATATGACAATATGACTTGGTTTCTTGGGTTATTCTAAATATACGTCTTAGTTCGATAAATTTCTTATCGCACCGGCTGCCGATCGACGATGCAACTGCGATCGATCATATTAATATCGAAGCATATTTTAAATATTTTAAATATTTTTTTTAATATATTTAATAATAACAATTAATACATTTTTAAAACGTAAAATATTTATCCTCATCAAAATATTGCTACAATCGGAAAAGTGCTTCGACCGATGCAAAGTAAACTTGTATACCAATTCAAACATCTTTACATATTTTAAATCGAATAACTAGAAGTACCTTAATTTTTTTCAGGCGTTTAGGTCGTTATTCATATGTTCCACGTGAGTTAGACAAAGACAGACAATCATACGCTTTTCGGTTTACATTATTGTTCAAGTTCGTATGCGCCGACGACGGCTTGAAGAAGAGCACAATGGTTCAAAAATAAAAATAAATAAATAGTAAAAATAAGTATAAATTAATAGCCGAAATTCTAATTTCCACAAAGTCTTTTTTAAATTATCCATTGCTTAATGATTTATTATAATATATTTATACAGACGTATTTGTATACCTACTTTGAAAAAAAAAAGACAGAAAGTTAAATATGGGGCCTTAGGTACGTCAATGTAGAACAGTTTATTTACTTTACTAATTTTATTATAATATTTTTTTAATACTCAAATATTTTTTGGTATTTTTTTTAACAATAGGATTCGACGTTTTTATTACTTTAACGTTCGTCTGCGGGCTCGTCGACGTTTTCCGCATCGGATGTAAACGACTTAAACAAGGATTTCATCCATTGTATATGCGTATACCGTATAGAATATAAAACAATGAATATTGAATCTTTAGAACTTTTGTCATCATTATTTGTACACGACAGGTATTCAGTCCGTACAATGTACTACATTGGGTAGTAGGTAATCTGTACTTGTGTAGTCCAAGTGGGGTGATGTCGTGATGAACAGTACAAAATTATTAGAAAAGTTGAAAAGTCGTTTCGTACAATATATTGTAAATCGATAATTTCCATAAAACATGATGGTTATATATATTATGGAGGCAGATATAAAATAACATTACCTATATTTCTACAAAAATTAAAAATATAATTTATTGACATCAACAGCTGAATTGTACATAGCTGCATTTAATTTGTTTTACAATTATTGTATTGAGTTGGGTAACTTATAATAATTTTAATCGATGTCTGATAATCGGAAATTTTTATTTTTGTCACTGCAATAACAGTCTATCGCGACGTTTGCCCATTAAAGTATTAAACTCATCAGTGCGATCGTCCGGTTCACGCCGATGACGAAAAACGTGAGTGCTCGATTGAGCGGGGAAAACGGCGTTCTGCGCCATCAGTAAATAATAATAATTCGGTAATAAAATTAGAAAAATTATTTTACAATATTTTCACATGTCAAAAATTGTTTTGCACGGAAAACTTTACATCCTCAATATTTACATCAGAATTACCATAACTTGACATCCCTACGAGGGAAGTACTTTATCCGTGTTGTAGCGTTTTTACGTTTTCGATAGCACTACCCAATCGTTTTTAATAATCAAATGAAAACAATTTGAATTAATGTTCTCAGACCGATAATTGTAATGGTATTTATGTTATATACAAATAATAAATGCTCAACGACATAGTTACATTTATGTGTTGTACAATTTCGTTTATTCTATTATAAATATGATGCGAGAAACGTTGTTCCGCGCGAAACAATTTTTACAATCGAATTACAGGTAGAGTGGCTCTTAAAAAAAAATAAAAACAAAATTTTATCATTGTGTGGGGTCCAAACAAAAATATACGTGCAGCGGTGAAAGTGCTAAATTAAAATAATATAATTTAGAGCCAATAGACACGATATTATTTCCGATTTGATAGACCATATCTAACCAACCCAGGTTACGGGCTAGTAAGTAGTTACACACGGAGCGAGTCAAACGCAAGCGTACGCGTTTTAAAATAGACTAATAAATACAATTAATACATAAATCGTCAGAGACGGATTTACACAATTGCCGCCCTAGGCAAATTTTTTTTTTTGCCGCCCCATTAAACTTATCAACGAGAAAACGTATTTTTAAATACTTATTTAACATAAGTACTAAAAAAATAATAAACAATTATTACATAATTTTATCTTTTGGATAGAAAAAGTTTTATTTTTGTACACATAATGCATAGTACGTACGAGTATATTATATAAAAATATTCACAGTGACTGGTTTATAATTAGACTATCGTTCCAATACGAATCGATCGTCGGCCGTATTCGTATTAATATATCATATATGTATGTATTGTGCGTATAGTGTGTACGCCGTGCGATCAAACGAACCACGAGCGATTATTAATAATTATTAGCAAAAAAATAATATAACGAAATAATATGTTATCTATGTTTAGTATTTAGATAATAGATCTACGTTCCGATAGCCGTTCGATAATTTACTTGGACGAGTTGGACGTTTATTGTTATGTATTATAAAATAAAGAAGAAATTATATTAACATTTTAACAAGAATATTATTATACTTAAATATTAAACATTTTTTTCCATCCTTCAGAGTAATCACCGTACATTAGAAAATCAAAAAGAAACCTAGAGTATTCTCAATAAAATATTGGCCTAAAATTGCCGCCCCTAAAAATTTGCCGCCCTAGGCAACTGTCTTCTTTGCCTGACGCTAAATCCGCCACTGTAAAATCGTGTACAATAATTGCCAAAATGAAAACAAAATGTATTTAAATATCTTAGTCAAATTATTAAGCTATAATAAACATAATATTATTCAAACGTGGGTTTAACAAGCACATTCGTCCGCGATCTATCCAAAAATAAAACCAATGGGTTTTTCGAATAAAGTATTTAAAATACTTTTCCCAAAAGTATTCTGAGTAACTATTTAGAATTTTTTTTAAAGTCTTTTATTCCTATACAAAACTACTTTTGAGGGGCGCCATTTGGGGGGGGGGTATACCTTGGCACCCCTATTTGTTTTCTGTCTCTAATTGGCCTGGTTTAAAATTTACAATTACGTCTATAGGTGATGGCCTATGCCTAAAAATTAAAATATATTATTTGTTATGAATACTTTAATACATATAAAATATAAATATATAATAAATTATTATTGTGTATGGAGGTAAATTAGGTAAAGCATATTATTATTTGTAGATGCGTATTATTGGTATGCATGATGACTTTTTTTCGTTGGTAGGTATAATAAAAAATAGTTTTTAGCTACGAATCGGTGTCTCGCAAAAGATATAGTAGGTATGTATTATTCACTAATATAAAGAAAAAGTGGCCCCATGAAAAAAAAAATTGGCCTGCTTAAATTTTGGCACCCCTATTAAAAAACTCAAATGGCGCCACTGCTACTTTTTGTTTACAGTAATAATGGTTTTCCTTGTTTTTCTGGAAATTTTTACAATATTGTATACATTTTAAAATATTAAATCAAGAACCCACTACTTAAGTTATATTGTATTTGTAATTATTAAATTATATACGTTGGCTCTAATTTCAAATTTTCTCGAAGAACAGTATCATTGGTTTAATACTTAAAACAAAAAGTAAAAAGTTTTTGAAAAGTATTTGAAATATTTTATTTTGAATACTTTACCCAATAATTCTGCAGCAATGGGTTTAGTAAAGAGAATAAATTAGACAAAGATAATTACATATTATTTTTTTAATTTTACTTTATTAATTTATAAAACTAATTTCGTATTTAAAAACTAAAATAATATCCAAAACAGTGTTAATCTGACACGGAGGCACGATCGCGACTAAGTTTCAAACTTTATACACACTTAAGAGTTGCATTGTTTAAAATGTATATTAAAAATCATACTACAATATACAACATTAAGACACACCCAGTGCTGCGAAAAGAATATGCTTCCAGATTTAATACCACTCTTCTACCGATCATAAAAATATTAAACATTTTGAAAAGAAGCAACTTAATTTTATTCGCACTCAACTCTTATGAAAAAAAAATGTCAGTCTTTTTACTCGCTGTACATAGTATGTTTTATAATTAATACAGTTTACGAATAAAATATTTTATCAATACAAAAAGGTGTAAAGGTGTAAAATACATAGTGTATTTGCATGGCAAGGGCGTTAACATAAATTGCCTTCTCGCATCTCGCACCAGCTACACGTCATATCATAATTTCTCGTCACGCCTCTGCTGCCTATATCGACGTAATTACGGTATCTAGAATCGCCAAACTGTTTCATAGCACACCGCGGGAGTGTCCCACCTACCAACAAGTATTAATTTACTATTTTATGTTTTTAGACAGGACGTATTTGATTTGAGAATATGCACAATGTTTTATACTGAACGGAAAGGGAAACGGTTATTTTCAAAAGTTTCAGCCGGTGGCAAAAATTAAACTTTCGGCGGAGATGTGATGAAAAAAAAATATCAATAGACATGTCTGCCGTCAAATTAAAATATGAACTTGTTTGTCAATCGGGCTCGACTATACACTCACATTGCATCGACGGTAATCGTCATGAGCCGTAACTATATGGACGAAAGTGCACTAAAATAATAATTACTATTTACTACCCAGGTGTAAATAGTGTAATGAACAAAAAACAAAACATTTTAAACTGTATTAAAATTATGAAATTCAATAATCATGATGTTCTACGCGAGAATTTATATTATTATCTAATACCTATTGTGTATTTTGGTGCCCGCAGTCCGTACTAATCGTAAATATGGTTGTTAAGTTATTTATAAATTATATTGCACTTACATGCCTCTTCAGTTTTATTATATTATTATTATTATTTTTATATATATTACACTATATTCGAATTCAACCCGTCAGAAGGTTATTGATAGCAGTTACATTTCATTTTAGTCGACCGGATTTTTGACGGCGTATGTTTATTATAATAGTAAGGAACCACTTGTACATAATAATTAATAAATCGTTTTCAAACAACATGATGTGTACCTCTATCAAAATAATAATACGATACCAAAATAACTGAAAAAGAAGCAAATTGTTCATCCTGAATTGAACTCGCGGGTTATGTTTAATATTAGACTATTAGGTTTTATATAGAGTTAATTGACTATATTTTATTTGTACCCGCATCGTGGCCTGTCAATTTCGACGTATCATAAATAAACTATGTATATTAATAAATAATAATTATTTATCAATGTTAATACCAAAACAAAATAGTCTGGTACGATTACGACGTTGTTGGTTGTTACTAGAACTATAAGAGCTATTATAATAAATTTGTTTGTTTTGTTATTTCGTTTATTATAAAATAATAAATATATTATATAAATGGAGTACTATAAAAACTAAACTCTGGTTTTTTAATTAAAAAAAAAAAATTATTGTGTGTATTATACATTTTTGTCTTTGGTGCACTATGTTCATTAAAATATAATTCACTTTCACTAGAATAAAATACAATAATAATGGTTATTATGTTATAATTATTATGTTGACCCGGACCACGGTTTAAGTATATCTTTAAGACATACTTAAACCGTGGCCCGGACACAGAATCCGGCTTAATATACCAAAAGGAAATTAGTATTTACTAAACATTTAATCGTAAGTACCTTAAGTAACGCTATGATTTGTAAAATCATTACTAATTAGTAATTACCAATGATTTTACATTATACTTATGATTAAAAGTTTATAATATTGTAATGAAAATTCTCTTTAGATCTTAGATAAAATAAAATATAATACAATATATAAATATAATATTACAAAATTTTTTCAATATAATAATAGTAATGATTTTATAAGTTGTAGTATAATATAATATATTAATATTATTCAGCATTATATTGCTTGATGGTTAATGGTCAACTATCTCATGTTTTTATTAAAACAATTTTATTTTTCAAAATTCTTAAGTAATATTGAATGACTATCTTTTATAATAATATAACGTAAACATACGATGACAGCAAATATATTATATTAGACTGTTCAACTATTTACTGATGATCCCGACAATTTCTTATCTTTATGGATCTTAAGTCGATGCTCAATGATTGGAACCATACTACGATTGTTATGAATACATTGACATTATAATGTCATACAATTTATACTATTGTAATTTGACACGAGTCAAAGACAATCAGTTCGTCAATGTTTAGACCGAATTGGTAAATTAAAAAGAGTTTTTGTATTATATGGTATTCATTATATTATATTATTCATTAATTTCTTTCATACAAAATATTATTTTAAAACTTGACGCGAGAGTACATCTGAAAAATCGGTGTTTTTCGGGCCTTAATTTTTTCATTTATATGCCTTTAATGGTATAATCTGATCTTATGTAAAAATTATTAATAATAACAACTACTTAAGTGTTGTAGACAGCATTTGTGCGTTTACAGTTTTGGTGCGAGTTAGCCAAGATAATACCTCCAATAGTATGAAATATGAATGCAAAATGTTCGATATTCGAGTAGATAATATTGAAATTTAATATAATATTATAGTTGATCAGTGGCGGCTCGTGCTAAGGGGCACACCGCATAAAGCCACGTTCTCCGCCCAACATTTCGAATAAAAAGAAAGAACGAAGATTAAATTAAAACATCAGATATACTTAATAATTATTTAAGCCGGTGTAACGCAAAGTTTCAAGTGATAAATAAATTGTATAATACGATTTTATATTTTAATATTCGTTCTTGTGCGGAAGGCACAAATCCGCTGTGCCACCCACCATCTAATCGTCCGTAGGGTAAACACTTGTCGAAACAAATCGTGACGAGTTTGAAGAGTTCTATTTTTATTTGGGGATATCATTGACCGTATTCGGTCTAATCGACTATCGTCATATTATTTTGCCACGTAATTAATAATTATGTTCGAATATGAAAACAATAAAACATACCGTTTGCACATAATATTATTCGAACACTATTTTATTTTTATTTATAATGTTATTCAAGACTATATTAAAATATCATGTTTGTAGGATATAATCATATTATATTTAATATTTTTCTCTTAAAATATATATTATTATACTATCATCAGTGAATAATGATATTATATAATCATAATTTTAAGATCATTAAGAATTAGGAGTAAAGGGGTAAAATATTTGTGCCTCACAGCTTGTGAACCCCACGAGCCGCGATGTAGTTTATAATATTATGCAATATTTTAGAAAGTAGAAATATGCACAATAAATTATGGTATCACTTTGCCCGCATTTTTCCGGCCTCGTTGCTTGGTTTTGGATTTTTGGTAGTCCCCACAAAAATCAAAAGTATACAGAAAATCGTACATACAATGACATTTCTCGGAACTGTCAGACGTAGATCAAATAATAATTGATAATTTATTATTATTAAACCATTTTAAAACAAATTTTTATCAGCTGATTTAAGAAAAAAAGTGAATTTATTATAGGTATTATAGGAATTTTTCGAAATTTAAAACTTACAAAACTGATAAGTGCTTATAATCAGCTAATATTATTATATGCTTGTACATAAGATTATACTCAACTGTATTACGTAAATCGCGTGTCCTACGTAAATCCGGCGAGTCCGACGAAAAATAAAACAGATTGTATTTTGCCACATCGGACGCATCGTAGTGCGGCAAACAGTACGATCAGAATAGAAATCGTTGGACTTGCTGGATTTTCGTAGGACGCGTGGTTTCTCTGTCTACACGTTTTTCGTTTATTAGTTTTAAATTAAAATAATAAAATTGATAATTATGACATTTGTAATGATCCCTCACTATCGTACTATAAAAATGAGTTCGACAACGTGCAGGCGAGGAGTGTAGGTTTTTAAGATCAGGTTTACGGGAAAGAGAGTTAACTGAGTCAAGTCGAGACACAAGTTTGTAATATAGTAATGTTTATTGTTACTGAATAAAATAAATTTGAGGACAGGACGAAAAGTCTCTGCCCGAGAAATTAGTTACTAAAAATAAAAGTTACACTGTTTAAAAATTACTGGGAATAGACTTAGAGTGGCGGCGATGTTGAGGACCAGGCTCAACGACCAAACTAAGTCTTACAAGTATGGGATGGTAGACTAATTCTAATTCTAAGACGGACAGAGACCCGTATTTATATGGCTCTCGGTACGTCCTGAGTGTACACGATAGAGATTAGGTGGTGGATTCGCAAATAAGCGAGTCGTCATTTTTGATAGTTGTTTGTGCGTCCAAAAAGGTGTTAATGCTTTTTGGCCTGCTATTAAAGCGTGTGTGTAAAAATATAAATGCATAAGTAAAAAAACAATATATATAATAGAAATACGACTCGTGCAATAATATTGCAAATGCGAAGGTTATGGTGGCTTGTCGGTGAAATCAAAGAAAAAGAAAGAAAAAAATAAGAAGCGACTCTGTCGGTTTACTACACATTTATTATAATACGCCCCGACGATTCCTGGAATCGTAGAGGTCTTCGATTAAAATGTACTTACGACTCAACTACCCAAGTGTGAATTCTCTTAATAATATCCCTTTAATAAAATTTAATATCTTATAAGTTATAACACATGAAGAATCTTATTCCGAGAACACTGCAAATGATTGCTATCAAAAATTCCGATAAAGAGTTAGTGTACAAATTACAAAACCATCAGATATTTTTAGACGCATAACATTGTTAACACTTAATTATTATAAACTTATATAATTTCATATTTGTATATATAGTGTGCTATGTAATACGCGACAATAGTTTCAAAACGTCGCACTGTTGCTGACATCGTTTCGAGTGTTTGACCGTTAGGTGGCTTATTTTCATGTTACAAATTACAATTCAACATTATAATAATTAAATAATATTATAATGTTTTATAATATTTTCGTAATTTCGTATTACTAAAATATAGCGTAAAATACAACGTAGTTCATTTTAATTTTTTTCTAAGAAAAATAATTTTGGGTCTACACCTCACGCCCACCACCGTTCTTTGTGCATGGAATATATGGCTGCGCAATGCGCACACACGAGAGCGTATCATTTTTCCATCTCTTGGGGCGAGCACGTACGTGAGGGGTAACGTTTTTCGGTATCTTCTTATCTACTTGTGACTGTCTGTCTGTCTGGACCGTAAAAGTGATAGTTACGACTTGGCGTACGTTTGTCGACGTTCGGTGAAAATATTCAAATAGGCTTCTTTATTCTTTATAATATTTAAAAAAAATATAAATTTAAAACTGTAGTTTAGTGTGTTTATACCCGAATGGCTAGTCGATGGTCGATGGGATGGGCCGGGGTGGGGGTGAGAAGAATAGGTCGGGCTGGGTTTGTTGGTAATGCTCAGACGAAAATAATGACGTGAGTTGTATAGTAAATTTATTAACGAAATCCTTCCCAGAAATAATGAATGCGTTCCCGACTCCAGTGTACGACGTACGTGCCTCTATATTATTATTGTTCAGTTTAATTTGACCTTTCATTTCACTATATTTTGTATAATATTATTTTCCCTGGTTGGTTTATTAGATTGTGTTTTAACGCTATAAACGATTTTGTGTTTAACTTGTCAAATTTCCATCGGCACTTTACAAACGTGTAAGTGCACACACACACGACACACAACACATACGAACACACTTTGTATATTATTTTATAAGGGAGTGTGTGTGTGTGTGTGTAACACTGTGTTAAATAATAATATAATATTATATAATTATATTTTAACGTTGGGTGAGAATTCGTCTCATTGTAAACTTATTTCGTTTATTGATATCCGTAATATATAATATTAATTATTATCGCCTTCTGCCTTCGATGGCCTACGTGGCTATGTTATAAGTACACAGTTGCTTATATAAAACTTTCGTACAGCAAACGGACGGGTGGCTACGGTTTCGTTTAAAAACCAAACGTATATTTATACGTATATTAAAAATCCCCTGTTGACATGAACAACACTTTTCTTTATATTATTATATTTTAATATGCTGTATGCCAATAATTGACCATGTGGCCATGTACCTTATTTATATACCGGATTCATGTGCGTGTCTACAGTGGCAGCCTAGGGTACCTAGGCTATCCCTGAAATTTTTGAAAAGCGCCGGTTAACCGAGTTCTACCCTAAGTCAGTTAGGTTACATCTTTTTTTTAAAAAAAATAATCTTTTATAGTTTTATGTGGCTATTGTTATAAATGACTTATAATTAATATTTACTTACAAATATATGCTCGACAAAATTGGGTATAGTATCTTTAGTTTGTTAATAACATGTATAGTTGAATGGTAGTTTCCCGACGTCGGAAAATTATACTATAATGACTTAAGAGTTTGTCTTAACTTGATGGTACGGTTCGCATCTATTATTGGATTCTATTGTTATATTATTTTTGATTTGTAGCTAGGTGGTGTAATCCAGGTCTGTAGATGAATAATATTTCTGAAGTTAAATTACTGGGATCACTGTAGATTAATAATTGTAAATATATAATTCAAACTTTTTTTTAAATTATAGAAGTATTTCATTGGGGAAAAAGGGCTTTAAAAACTACGGCTTTGGGTGTATAGGGTTTTTTTTCGGTTAATTAATAAGGTAGCCCTAGGATGAAGTCTAGACACGCCTATGACCGCACTTGCGTCGTTTATGATATAAACTATAAAGTCGGGTTCACGTTACACTGTGTCGTGTTCCATATTTTAATATGAAAGTAACAAATTGTTGTTCTTAGTGACACCATTATCTATTATTTTTTATCTATTCTGTGGTGACACGTTATAAAGTGGAATACTTTCAAATGTACATGACAGATTCATGTAATGAAAACCCAGCTCAAAGGTGGTACAAGGTGTACACCAGTACACGACACGACATACAAGGCAGCAGTGGCGGTAAATAAATTGTGTCCGGACTCATTTTACCGTTACCACTGCAGTGTGTGGGGACATTTACTCAAGTTTAATTGTTTAAATCATTAAATTATTAAAATGTTCGACAAGCTATTAAATTGCCGGATCAAGAACACTATAAAATAAAAAATAAAATAAAATCTTTCGAACCGAGCGTGAACAAGGAATAAATAATTCACAATCAATTTATTACAACGGACGAGTAAAATGGTACCTAATATACTAATTTAATATCGATCATTGAAACAATCACATTTATAAAACACTTTAATATGTTTTCATCTGTTATTTAATATTTATATAATTAAGTGCTGAGATTGCGTGTCCGGTGACAACCTATTTAACCGTTAAAATTAATAATAATAATAAAATATATAATTCGCATAAAACGCATTTTAGTAGCGCGTAGTATGCTTAAAATATTATATTGTGCATTAAATAAAACAGAATAAGGTATTATTAAGAGTTAAGACAGAAAAAAAAATATACATATTACTACTCTGCATAAAGTTGTTCGGTCGTCTCATCGTAAATTATTTAAAGCATAGCAATTTCTCGCAAATAATTATTAAGATAGTTCAGTGATACAAATTTACCGAAACAATACTTATAGCACCATACCACAGTATAGTACCTATTTTACAAAATGTTTAATTAATGAAACAATAAATAATAACGATAAAATATATTAAGCATGAATAATTAAATTAAAAAAAAAATAATTGCTCCTGAACGTTATGGTTCGGGTATAATACCTGCCCTGTAATGAACTACGATATACAGTGACCTAACTGATTCAGATGACACATTTTGTGATAGGCGATTAACGATCGATAATTTTTCTCTATAAATTGGTTTTTGCGAGCAATTTTCGGTCAGTAAAATTTGTTGAAGTACGATTGATTGTCGGGCAGGTATTTACGATCAAATTACGAATATTCCTGCATAATATTATTATAACGCAAGTTTCGTATAAATCTATGAAACATAATAAAATAGTATATTATTACGATTTACGAGCCATCTGACACTCAATAACCGATAGTCAATGTAAGAAAAAATAATAATATACTTTATTTTTAGTAAATTGTGGTTGTTGCCAGTGGCTTATCTCGCAGTTATTTGTGTATGTCGCTGTATGGTCGGTGTGAGTGTGGCGAGTGTAATAATTATAATAAATATAATAATAATTAGAGCTCGGTAGTTATTGCATTTACATGTTTTTTTTTAACTTTTAGATTTATTGCTAAGTGAGCTAGAAATTGATTCCAAGACACTACGAAAAGCATATCGAAAATGTATAGTGCATATTTTTACATATTTAGTGATTTTTAGATTTTAGTGCATATTTCTTAGTTTTACAATTTTTTAGAGCATATTAAATTTAATAATTTATGAAGATTCAGTATGAAAATTCGTAAATAAAAAATTAATACATTCATATTAAGAAAATTTACTAGTTATTCTTGTATCGTATTTTTCAAATTTCCATTCAACATTAAAAACAATGTTTTTCCCCTATTGATTAATATAATATAGATATACATATTTATATTGCCGATTACGTTAACTGATGTTGAACGTAGTTTTTCAAGGTATATAACTTTGCTCATGGATAATTGGCGATCTTACAATTTTGAAAACATCAAAAAAAGTCTAGTGGTCCAATGTAACACTTTTGAAGGTAGGAACAAAATTATATCTAATGCATTTTAATTATTAATTAAAATACTTTTTAATTCCTGTAGAATAGGTTTTAATTCCGGTAGATTCCTGGTGGTTTTTCTAATTTTATTTATGTATTTTAGGTATATAAATACAACTCGACAGAAACAAGTGCATTTTTTCATTCAACGAACATTTTTAAAGATATTATGTATTATTTTTTTTTGTTTAAATTATGATTAAAAATTAAAAATCAGTATTATTTTTATTACTTTGCTTTTACTATATTTTCAAGTTTAAAAAATATTTGTGCAGATGAAAATTTTGTATAAAAAAATAAAATATAAGTGCATATTTGTACTTTTTTAAGCGCATAAGTGTATGGCGTATGCATATATTTTAGTACTTGTTAAGTGCATTAAGTTCCGAGCCATAATAATAATATTGCATCGACTAAGTTTCTTCTTATTATTATTGGGATAGAACTATTGTGTTGGTTGTTAGGCTGTTATAGCATAGATATAAATTGTTAAATATATCTATGGTTATTAGATGTTATAATATCGTGGCTTCACTCTATAATAAATTTACTCGGATTGTATTGCCGGAAAAATATGATTACTTTTTCTACATAAATTAATAATTATAGTAAAAGGCCAGAGTCCGTAACAATTCAGGTATAACATAATATTGTAGGTATTATACATTATAGTATTATTATTATTATTAATAATATTATACATCTACAGCTAGTGGTTTTAGGCAGACCTACATAATATTGTTTACCTACACTTATTATGTTCATCACTCAACCAATTATAAAATATTTTCATTCTTTCTAATATAGGTCGTAGGCTGTAAAAATATGTATAGATGATTATGTAAAATATTATAATGAAATGTGATATTATAATATTGCCTTCCATTAATTATATCGCCCAAACACACCGCAATGTTGTGTACTTGTGTATCATACATTCATACTAAATTTTAAATTATTTTGAAATCTAGAAACCATGCTCAGTTTAAAATAATAAATATCAATATAAATACATTATACAGACAAATTATTACCTACTTGAAATAGTTAATGAGTGTTTTTTTTTGTTGGACAGTGATGTGTGATAACTTATAAGTATTAATATTATATCAGCTGTATGAATATCGTCATAAGTTCATAATATTATTATTTAATAATTATGAAATAATGTTTCTTCCTTCTGTCGTTAACCCACATGACAAAATTATATTTTAAGGTTTATTTTATATAAAGACGGCACATAATAGTTCGTCGTATTATTTATCATATTATGATAACATTTAATTGTAATGCTAACATGCCAGACCGACCACCGATGGCAACGTTAGGTTTTTCCACAAAGTTGCAATAAATAAAATATAAAATATAATTGTTTACAAAATATTCGATACGGCAACACGTTCGTATTTATAGAAACATTTTCGTGTTGCATAATTGTTGTACACTTCTATAAATCATAAATGTCTATAATATAAAAATCACCTGCTATTGAAACCCATAAAATTAATACACTGCGGCTACTATTAAAATATTGTATTCTAATATTTTTTTTTTATCACTATTATAACTTATATAAAAAACGAACCTGAACCAAAATTTACATTAAAACAATTTAATTTTGTTACTCATACAATACGTTTAACTAATAATATGTGTTATAGGTAGGGTAAAGCGTAAAGAGCACTTTAATCAAACGGTAACATTTCGTTTAACAAAATATGGATTCGTTGAGATGAGTTTTGTCAGCGTACCGAATAGTATAGTATAGAATAGTATAGTTTAAACCAAGCGTGCTGTAGTAAACCGCCGGAGCGTTTTACTATGTTACAACAGAACACCACGAGTATTCTGTAGATATGATATTAAAAGCCATGCATACTAAGTGCATAATAAAATACGTTTCACGAATTCTAAGAAATCACCGAACAAGTCTATTAAAACCCGGTCCAGCAATTCGTAGAATTAATTTTCAACTACGAATATGACCATGGACGGGATGGCACAAACAACACCTAGTCGGCGTCTTTCATCCACCTCCTAGTCTTTATCGTGTACACCAGTGTTTCCCAAACATTGTATCTTTACCGCCCACTTCCAAAAAAAAAATCCGACAGACGCCCCCCTTAAAAAAAATATTGTTAAAAAAGTATGTAATAAAATAAATCCATATTTTTTTATTAGCATGAACTTTTATTAAATGTTCTTGCAGTCTCGACGGTTTCATAGCTTCATTTGAAAATACTTTTCGGCAAATGAAACACATTGGTAATGTTATATTTGTAGGCGATTGAATAAAACCATACTTCAAATATTCAATATTATACTGCCTACATTTTTTCTTCGATTCAGATGCCATGATGTGAAAAAAGTTTAGAATTTAAATTTCTGTTATCGCAATAACGACAGATTATCGACGAATGTCGACAGACAACGAACGATTAATCTAAAAATACAAAACACACAATTCAGATAATTTGGATCACGTACGTTGTTTCTGTTATTGCGATAACGACAGATGAAACTATCACCGCCCCCTTTTTGTAATGAAATTCCCCCCAATTAAGCTTGTAACTTCCATTGCCCCCCTGGATAGGTCTAGCGCCCCCAAGGGGGCGATATCGCCCACTTTGGGAAACACTGGTGTACACTCAGGACGTACCGAGAGCCATATAAATACGGGTCTCTGTCCGTCTTAGAATTAGAATTAGTCTACCATCCCATACCTAGTAGACTTAGTTTGGTCGTTGAGCCTGGTCCTCAACATCGCCGCCACTCTAAGTCTATTCCCAGTAATTTTTAAACAGTGTAACTTTTATTTTTAGTAACTAATTTCTCGGGCAGAGACTTTTCGTCCTGTCCTCAAATTTCTTTTATTCAGTAACAATAAACATTACTATATTACAAACTTGTGTCTCGACTTTACTCAGTTAATTCTCTTTTTCCCGTAAACCTGATCTTAAAAACCTACACTCCTCGCCTGCACGTTGTCGAACTCATTTTTATAGTACGATAGTGAGGGATCACTACAGTGCCCAACCGGTGGCCCGTGGGCTGGATCCGGCTAGTGGAAGTATTCCAACCGGCCGTGACCATTTTACAAAATTAAAAATTTCTATTGGTATAAATAAATATAAATTTCGAATGTGGCCCGCAAATTGAAAGAGGTTGGGCACGCTTAGTTTTGTTTAATATTTGTTATCTAATTTCCAATTTGATGAAGTTCGGTTGTTTTTTTGTAATTTTTTATTAACTGTATGCAATTAATATTATATTCGTATCAAGTACTGACTGCTTATCTGTAAAATCTAACCTGTCAGATAGACGACATCATCCGTCGGTTTCCTTTTAGTCCTATATTGTTATCTGTTACTGTTCCTTATAATGTTATGCTTATGATTATGCACATTTTTTATAACACGATTCTGCGGAAAAATTATGGTGATGTTGCCTAATTTGTCGTAATGGTGTAAGCGTGTGAGCGCTTTAAAAACACTTGATTTTTAAATGTTTAATTTAGTTGGTCTGTTGGTCGTGATTGCCATTAGTTTATACAATTGTGTGGGCCATTTTCGTCAGTAAAGTAGCTGATTACATTTTTATAGTAGTCTTTTCTTTTATTAACTAACCGAGATTTAAATTATTAACGAGTACATTTTTTTTCTTTCTGACATGATAAACCGTACTTTGTTTATTGAATTCATCATAATGATAAATTATATTGTTATATATTACTGATAGTGTAATATTAGTACCTCAACTACTTTCGCGTGAGTGCATATTATAATGTGCAGTGGCGCACACAGGATTTGGGGAAAGGGGGGAGGGGGTGTTGTTCTATTAATAATTTACTATAGAGATATTATAATATAGCCCTATGCAAGCATAATATGGTAAAACTTTGTACAAAAAACAGTAGGAACTATATATTTTGTACATCTAACATATTATTATAGTCTATGCATTAATCTATTATCTAACGTGGTGAAAATGTAATGAAGTAAGACATTTCGGGGGGGTTATGACCTCCTAACCTCCCTCTGTGTGCTCCACTGATAATGTGTATGGGTAGGAAATAATTGCAATAAAAGATGAGTATAAAATATACGACATTTATCTAACTATTTATATTAACGTGTTATTAAATTTGGCAACATTGTACAATCGTGTAATCGTATTTAACATGTGCAATCGGCAATTAAAAGGATACGTGCGTAATAGTATTCAACCCGTTGTACATATACGTATACAGAGACCGCTGAACTAAATACAAAGAAATGCGTGTATGGTGTATCTATCAAAATATTATGATCCTGATAGGAAGTCGTCATATTATTATGCATTCCGAGTCATCAGTGATGGAAAAACATGATGAAATGTTATGTTTTCCCACTCATGACTAAATAAATAGGTATGATCACCATGATCACAACTTTGTGATACTCTTACCACCGTATATCGCGTCTATCTACCACGTCTATCGCGTAGTTCTCCGCTTCTATAATATTCTATCGACATTGCCGACCAATGAAATGCGGAGGACAACGAGCAATGGTTTTGTGTGTAGGATAATGGGGAGATGTGCTAACAGGACGGAAACTGATTTCTTTGTAATCATACCTATTTATTTAGTCATGATCCCACTTATCTATGAAAATTGTTAACATCAATCAACGACTTAATATTGTGTATATTATATTATTATATATTGATATATTTTGTAGTACCAGAGAACTCACTATAAGTCTATAACGCAAACGCGCTAACTGTAATTCTTGCTATAACAACGGCGTATACCGAATTGTGTTTAACATCATCCCCACCACCTTCAAAATGTCACCGTACACAACACAAATATGCATAGCTACATCCATAGTGTATGATCTAAGATCATGTACCTACTATAGTGTGTATTAGAGACTTGGTCATTACTGCACACGCGTGAACGATCTATCTAACATAATTACGCGCATGCACACTAACAGTGAGCCTAAAGTTAATTTTTAAATCATCATGTATTCATTATGGCATCGAGAATTAGCTTGGTGGCTACATCCATGATAGTACCTACATTATTTAAAAATGTTAAAGTTAAAAATCAAATCGGAATGCATATGGCAGCAGTGCAGCACCCGTACAGGCATATTTTACGTATTACATGAGAATTATACAATATAATAATATATCCATGTATTTAGTTTATTAACCGTTTAGTCGTGAGGTTTCACCGTTTTGGGCTGATATTCAGCTGCTATTTCAACGGAATTGGTTGTTACTCATAATATTCTATCACAATATAAGCGTTCAATAATAAACAACAAAAAAGGTAGCCCAGCTTGTGTACTGCTGTAGGTTTCGAGTGTATTGCGTCGAGTTGTAGAGAGACCGCATGCGAGGGCTGGAACGGCTGGTTAGGATAGGGCTGGCGTCCGTCGTCCACAGACTAGTTTTATATAACAGTTTTATCGGGACGAAATCTACACGATGAAAACGTTAGTGTCTTCGTTGTGACCTTGACTGGTACAATGGTATTTTAACTACGGTGTGCTCATCGTGTACTATTGTAACTATTGTGTAACTATTGTCTCATTGTCGGGTTTCGGCTATACACGTCTTCGGTTTTGTACTTCGTCTCGATCGTCCATTCTTCAAAACCGTCGTGTTTCATCTTAATGTTTGGCTTCATTGTACTCAGAAGAGTAATGTGTTGTTACTTACAACATATCATAATATATTCAATAATAAACAACAAAAAAGGTCGCCTGCTGTGTATAGTAGGTTTCGAATGTATCCCGTTATTGAGTTAGGACTGTATTGAGATCGTATCGATGACGTTGTTAATACAACGTTGTTTATATCTAATAGGTTATTGGTATACGTTAGTTTGGTGTGGAACATCGTAAATAAAACTATGATTACTAAGTATTATATACCGCAGCTATCGGTATTTCAGTTGTACAGTTCTACAGGGCTGGACAACAAAAACCGATAATTTTTGGTTTTTACCTACGACATCGGCAGGTAGAGTGTGATATAATAAAATAAAATATTATCTTATAGCCGGGTTAACCTATTATTATTTTTATTAGACTGTGTATAACGCCGTACGGTGACATCTGGTATAGTATATATTATGTAGTATAGTGCACTAGGTGCGACAGACGTAGACAGAGTACGTCAATACAGTGATTTTAAATAGTTGAACAGTTTTAATTTTTCAAAAAATGGAAATTTAAAAATACAATAAAGGCAACATTAAAATGAAGACTATTATTAGCTATTTTTTTTATATAACTGTTTTGTATTTATTGGTTATTATCTTTAGTAAACAGACTTTTTTTCCGGATACTTTTTCCGGGAGTTTTTCTTCGTGACTTTTTTACCTTGAGACTGTTTTTCCTACCATCATAGTGTATGTAGTAAACCATGTTTACTCTTTATACCGGGCTTCTCCTAGTATTGCATTTTTACATGTTTACGTGTGTTTTTGGCGTTTTGGCCTACGTGATAAAAAACGCACATTCATAAATACTTAGAAAACTATAATGTATAATTTTAAATTGATTATGAATGTTTTTTTTATTATGATTATTCATGGATGTGGCGTAAACAACTAGTATGTACGGTTTTAAGTATAGCCTATCTGGTGACCTTTGTCGGGATCACGCCACGGATAGAGGTCACGGGTATATAAGGGGTATACATAATTTTAGAATTTAGAATTACTTCTACAAGCTTACTGCACGTAGTTCTCAGGTACCGAGCGTAAACTCTGCCTACAAATTTTAAGTGCAATTTAACTATATTGTTACTATTTTTTAATTTACTTTATTTTATGAAAAACATACTGTTTTTAACTTATAATACAACATTGTTTTTTTTTCTTATTTCACCATACCTTTGTGACTCTACCAAATATCAACAACGAGACGCCGAAGCACGTCATTTAATAATTAAAGTGTACAAAGTGTAGTACGAGAGTACTACATGTACAACTGTGCAAGTGCACCGTCGTGTGGCTGTATGTTAACTGCGGAAAAACTTACATTTTTTAAGTCCATGTTACGTAAACTGTGACAAAAAAAAAATTTAACATTAATTAATCTGAGGCAATTTATTAAGATGGAAGATGTATTAAAATAATTGTTTGGTATTATAATATTTTCATAATATTTGTTTTAATAGTTTTTATGTATTTTTCATCAGTACCAAATGTCAATCGTTATAATATATATTATATATATGAAAGCGATAACATCTTTATCTTTATTCAATGATTAATGGATGTGATACCTTACTTTACCGGGACTCAAAAATATATTAATTGGTCATACTTCGGAAACGCATTTATTTGCGGACTTCCAGTATAGGTATTTTGTATTTATTGTGCGTGCCTAAATTAAGTAATTTTGTATTATTATATAAGTTAAAAAATGTTAAGTGTTAAAAATGCCGCAAGTTAAACGAAAGGGAAATGTTTGTTAACGGTTGTGTCATTATGCGCCTATGAAAAAAATGTTTGTCATTTTTTTATCGGAATTTTTCGATCGTTAAACAGTAGTGGTTCGTGAGATTCAAATAAGGTGGTTTACAATATTGTACAAATAATTTAATGAGATTCCCGTGTAGGCAGGAAAGAAACCACACGTGTCGGTGTGAGCACAATGCACGCGCGACTGAAACTCATAAATGACAACGTTTTACTAACCGAAGAGTCGTTGGTCGATGTACGAAGCAAGTATTATTTGTAGATCCGCTCGGAGCATATTATAATATATTAGGTGTGTAAAAACGCAACGCGAAACCCCGAAAAAAATATTATTAGCTATACTCTATAATTTTTGTAAACGGTGATCTTGCTCTGGGATTACTCAAAAATCATAGAAAATAAACGATTTCACGCGTAAGCGCTTTACTCGTGTCGGGTCTGAGAGAGGATTATTATACACGACGTGCCGCGCAACCCAACATTATTATTGCCATGAAATATTTTGAATTTTTGAACATTATTGTGTTCTCGTCGTCCGTACTTCGACGGCGGCGGTGGGTCCGTGTAACGCCTTCGTGACCGTCGAGCGCGGCGTACGCTCATCCGTCCCCGTCTCCGCTCCACCCTACGAGGAACCGGCATAATATTATTTTCGCTGCGTTCATCTGGTTCGGTCGAGCCGCCGCGCCCGTGCACCCGTCAGTGGTCAGTCGTCAGTCGCCGCACGTTCTTGTGTCGCGCGTCCAGACACGCGTAGCTCGTGCTCTTTCCGGTCCCTCAGACGCGTCTCCACCAGCCAAGGTACGTTCAAGTCTTTGCCTTAGAGTCCGTCCGTAACTCGTGTCCGAGTAGAAAACTCTAAAACGTGGTTTTGCATTTCTTTTTTCTTTCAAGTACGCCGGCCGTGTTTTTTTCTTCTTTTCCCCCTCTCTCTCTCTCACTCTCTCTCTCTCTCTCTCTCTCTCTCTCTCTCTCTCTCTCTCTTTCTCTCTTTCTCTCTTTCTCTCTTTCACTCTTTCACTCTTTCTCTCTTTCTCTCTCTCACTCTCTTCTGCCGTGCCGCAGATAGATACTATTGTTGCTGGCTAAAATAATTTCGGTTTTTGTAATATTGAATTGTTATTTATGTGGGAACAAATCTAGTTTAGCGCCCACGCGAATTTTCGAGTTTTTTTTTCCGAACCCTAGGTAAATCAACGTTTTAAAAATGATGGTGTAAAAAAAAATTGGCGGAAATCAATAGTTTTTAAGTTACAGTAAAAAAATTTGACTGCGCGTGTTTCGGCACTCGTCGCTACGCTCCTCGGCGCCGTCGCTCCGCTCCGCACAAATCGAAAATATCCCTCGACTTACTCCTGCGCGTGTTTCGGCACTCGTCGCTACGCTCCTCGGCGCCGTCGCTCCGCTCCGCACAAATCGAAAATATCCCTCGACTTGCTATGCAACGCCACCTCAAGTAGTTATTGGGTTAAAATGCGTTTAAAAAAATGTAAAAATATAAAATGCAAAAAATTTGACTGCGCGTGTTTCGGCACTCGTCGCTAACCTCCTCGCTACACAACATAGAACATTTACAAAATTTACAAATGCTATAACTCAAAAACTAAACTCGACCGCTCAATTCTGATTGCACCATCGTTCTCAGCGTAAAAAAACCAATCTATCTGATTGAAAAAAAATTAGAAAACTGCGTGGGCGCTAAACTAGATTTATACCCAATTGTTTTATCCTATCTGATTTATTCAAAGTTGGATAAAAATTTAGTATGAACTAACATTTAATTGTGATAATAATTTTTATTAGCTAAATTATCTAATACTGAAAATATTTTTTTGCCTTCCATACTTAAATCCTTTTCATACCTATACTTGGTAATTTATTTTTTCATAACTCAGTCCAACTTATTTAATTTTGAGTACTATATTCTCTCATTTATCTGGCTTATGTATTTTATTTATTTGGCTTTTGGAAATGAAAACCTATTATTATATTGGAATTTTTTTAAATGGATCCAATTAGATCTTCAAGAGGAAAAGCTCGTGGACATCCTGATTTATCAACAAATCAACCCGGTTTATCTGGTCCATCTGGATTTTCTCAAATTGAAATATCATCAGGCCTGTCTGGACTTTCCTAAGGAAAAGGACCTAGATCAATACATTCTACACAACAACTATAGTCGCCAGTTGCAGGTATAACCATGCAACGTCCACCTCGTCAGATGCCACCACGAGCTCCTGGTGCCCAGCAGCAAAGGGCCCCTAGGCCACGTGGACCAAGACCTGTGGTTTCTAGTGAAAAACCTACAGTTCCAAAACAAGACCCAATGGCAGGAGTAAGAATTCTTTTGAAATTTTATACTTTACCTACATGTATTAATAATGCTGTTTTTTTCAAGGTGCAACAAGTTACAGAAGGACTTAAAACTTTGGCTACAGGTAGTAATATTTTATTTCAAATCTATATTGTGCATATTAATATATTCTAAATTATTAAACCAACTTATCTTGTTTTAATTATTTTAAACAAATTCATGTTCATGATAAATTTGATGGAACACTTCTTAACAATATCTAAGCTGCTCTAGTTATAATAATTTTTTAAACATTTATTTTATTTTATTAAAATTTCACTAGGAGGAGATGTACCAGCAGTAGCAATAGGTCGTGGCGCTGTGAGAGGTCGAAGACAAATCGAACTCGAACATTTTAGGACTTCAAGACCGCAATCTTCATTAGGAGAAAAGGGAAAACAGGGTAAGGTATAAATTAAATAATAAATTATTTTTTTATTATTTATATTATCTGTGATCAGATATATTAAATAATGTTAATGACATCTATTTGGAAAATTAGATTTGATGTAATTACTCATTAAATTAACTGGTATTATATTGGTAAAATTGATTATGGTGCCTTCATTTAATTTACTAAGTATATTAGTAACATTTTAAACCATAATATTATGTATGTATATTAATAACATTAATTTTTGTTATTATGTGTTACTATATGTTTAAATTTTCCTTAGGAACTTCTGGCCAGCCAGTAAAATTGTTGGCAAATTATTTTCCTATAACCTCATATACAAATTGGTGTTTGTACCAATATAGAGTTGACTTCAATCCCGAAGAAGATAGAATTAGTACTAAAAGAGGGTTATTAGGTCAGCACCGAGAACGTTTAGGAGGATATTTATTTGATGGAACAATGTTATTTTCTGGAAGCCGATTTGATCCACCAGTAAGTTATTGTATAAATTATTGATTATTGTTGTATTTGATTATAAGGAATTATTTTGGTGGAGTTTGTTGGCTCTCTATTTGTTCATTAAATGTTAAGTGATTGTCTATGCAACCAGGTATTAAAAGGTTATAAATTAATTTTAAAATTTTGTCTTAGAATTTTGAACTTACATCAACACGCCGCTCGGATGATCAAATTGTAGTAATTTCAGTAAAATTCACAAATGTAATAGAGACCGGTGATTACGCCAACATTCAAGTTTTTAACTTACTTTTGCGTAATTGTCTTCGTCATCTTAAACTAACAATGGTTGGAAGGAACTTTTATGATCCAGATGCCAAAGTAAATTTGTAATTCCTTAAGTATTATATATTTGTTACTTTTCTGACCCCTTTTAATTTGCTTTTAGATTGATATGCCTCAGTATAAGCTTCAACTTTGGCCAGGTTATGAAACAACAATTGGCAGGTTTGAAGATAACATTTTGCTATGTGCTGAAATTTCAACAAAAGTCATGCGTCAAGAGACAGTATTGGACTTTTTAAATCAATGTGCTGCTGATAGAAATTATAATAGAGATTGGATGGTGAGTTACTTTATAATGATATTGTAGAATTAATCCTTATTAAATAGTTAAATGACTAATATATTCTATTATTTAGATAAACTTTAAAAGTGGGGTTGTTGGTACCACAGTGATGACAAAATACAACAACGAAACATACAGAATTGATGACATAGATGAAAATTCTGACCCTACATTTGAATTCCTTAAAAAAGATGGATCTAAAATGACTTACATTCAATATTACAAAGAAGTACATAACTTATGATCAATTTAATAATTTAAGACATAAATTAATATAATTATTACTGTTTTAGAAATGGAATTTGACTATTCGTACTGCCAAGCAACCAATGTTGATTTCTAAAAATAAGAGATCCATACGACAATTTGGGGAAGAAGATACATTGATATACCTCGTTCCAGAATTATGTGTTATGACTGGTATAACTGATGCCATGAGGTAATCAAACTAAAATTTACTTAATTTGTATTCATTTTTAATTAATATTCAAACTATCTTGTTTTAAATTATAGGAACAATTTCACTCTTATGAAAGATATGGCCATACATACCCGTGTAAATCCCAAAGAACGCATCGAACGACTAACGAATTTTGCAAATCGCCTCCTTAAAACACCAGACGTAAATTATTTTCAATAATTGTTGTAGTTAATAACTATTCTTGGAGATTTTAATCATCAAGTATCTTTTTGTTACATTTTTTGAATCTAATTCTATTTTATATTATTATTCAGTCTGTTGCTGAATTGAAAAGATGGAATCTGACTTTAAGTAATAAGCTTGTTGAACTAACTGCTCGTACTTTACAACCAGAACCAATTCAAAGTCGTTCCAAAGGGTATAATGGTGGTGATGAAGCAGATTGGACAAAACATTTACGTTCTTTACCAATGTTCACTTCCGCGATAGTGAAGCATTGGGTTATTTTAGCACCTATAGACTGTTGTCGAGAAGTTGATGCATTTGCTCAGACTCTGGCAAAGGCTGCACAAGGGATGACTTTTACACTACCTAAGCCTACTATGTTAGTTTTCTATGTTAATTGTCTAATGTATTCTTAAACAAAAGTATAATTTTTAGTGTCCCAATGAAAGATGGAAGATCAAATACATTTTTAATTCATTTGGAACAAGTAATAAATGAATCAAATCCGGCATTGATTCTATGTGTTATTCCGTCAGCACGTGGTGATATTTATAGTTTGATTAAGCGAAAGTTGTGTATTGATAGAGCAGGTATATTTCTTAAATTTTTATTTGTAATGGTATGCCTTGTATTAATTATTTATTTAATATTAATTTTCAGTACCATCCCAAGTAGTACTGTTAAAAAATGTGAAGAACAACAATTTGTCTGTGTGTACAAAAATTGCTATTCAAATTAATTGTAAACTTGGAGGTGCTCCTTGGCTAGTTACCATTCCTAAAAAAGTAATTATATCAAGTATTCAAATTCAACTGTATTTACTTAAGTTAAAACATTTTCAGGGTTTGATGATAGTTGGTTTTGATGTATGCCATGATAGTCAACGGAAAAATATATCTTTCGGAGCTTTAGTATCAACCATGAACGATGCTCATACAAGTTACTTCAGTTGTGTAGAACCTCATGAAAGTGGTGAAGAACTTTCTGTTCATTTTGCTACTGGTATAACTAGTAAGTACTTCCAAACTTTTCTATTGTGATGTGCTTGATGAATAAGATAATATCAACATTCTAAATTTCTGTAAATGTTTTGAACTTTTACAATTAACCAATTACTGACTAAAACATTTGTCCTCGGAAAACATAAGTAAAATATATGTAATAAAATTGATTTAAATAATTAAAATATGAATTAATTTACTAATTATCGTTACTATTAATGTAGAAACAATGTTCATAATAATGAATTCATCCTGTAATAAGTCCCTTTAATTCAAAACAACTAGAGATACTTGTTGTATAATCATAATTATATTTATTAAAACACAATTTAAAATATACTATATTTAATATGATGTGTGATTATATTATAAATATGTCATAATTTAACCCTTGTTGTCCTTTGTTCTGAAAGTAGAAATACAAATACAAGACAATTAATGTTTATTATATTAAAATTATTATTATACTATGTAGATATAAAAACTAATTTTCATTTTTACTTTTCAGAGGCCTTGGCTAAGTATAGGGCTAAAAATGGGACACTTCCTACTTCCATTGTTGTATACAGAGATGGTGTTGGAGAAGGCCAAATATCGCATGTCCATAGTACTGAAGTTAAACTTTTACAGGTATTTTATAATACTAGTAGGATATAATATTTTAGATTTCATATTGTAATACATTTTTTTTATTTAGACTGCTTGTGAACAAGTTTATGGACCCAAGTCTGTCCCATTTGCATTTGTCATAGTTACCAAACGTATTAGTGCAAGATTTTTTGCTCCAAGTAATAGAGGCCCTGAAAATCCTCGACCAGGCACAATTATTGATACTGTTGTTACAGACCCGACCAAGTAAGCTAGCTTATTGATTATTTTACTGTAATGTACAATTTAAAATGAAATCATAATAACTTCATTATTTTATAATTTGTATATAGTTTATTACTTGTTTGCTGAACAGTAGAAATTAAACAATGTTTAATGCTTCATTATAAATTTCAGGTATGATTTCTTTTTGGTTTCACAACATGTAAGACAGGGCACTGTAACTCCTACACATTATCAAGTGATTGAAGATACACTTAGACTTCCTCCTGATGTAATGCAAAGACTTACATTTAAGTTGACACACATGTACTACAATTGGTCGGTTAGTATACCTTTGTGAACTTATTTATTATACCCATATATTATATAATGTTTTTAACATCACTCTAGGGCACTGTGCGGGTTCCTGCTCCATGTCAGTTAGCACACAAGTTGGCATTCCTCACTGGTCAGACCCTCAGACGTTCTCCTCACACTGGATTGGATGAGTTGTTATACTTTTTATAATTGTTATTTTATATAGCATCAGTTCTTAACTACTTCATAAGAAGTATTATTTAAGTGTAAATATTTTATTGATATTTGAATAGTAAAAAAGTTACAGTTAAGTTAATAACTGTTTTGTCTCATTTAAATATTATTAATTTTAACATTTAACAGTTTAATTTTAATTTCTTGAAAAATTCCAATTATCAACTATTGTTATTTTTTTACATTATTGAATAAAGTAATCTTTAGTTTATTTTTATTCTAAGAATCTTTATAATATTACCCTCCTAGTGTTCCTGATAGTTTGGTGCAATCAAACAATTTATACCTGCCACAGTATAAGATCATGACTGGGCGGCGGGCCGTTTCGCGCAGTCGGTTTTTGATTGGTTCCCTGAAACATCTGCCAACGATTATACAGCACTGTTGCAAATATCAAGTGAAGTGCAGTGAGTTGTATTGTTTTATAAATACATACACGACTGGCGTGAGCGTTCTGTATGCAAAAGTGGGATTGGTCGCAAGGATGAGCAGACCGGTGGAGAAGGTTGTTTTCAATGCGCGACCAGTCATAAAAATATATTTTTTTTCTTTAAAAATCTCTCAGAGGATTCATTTTTCACTATTTCTTATAATCAAAGTAACTAGTAAGTTACTATTTAGCATTACTATTTACTGTCATATAATATATAATAATATTATACTATAATATATCTAAAATTTACCCAAAACTGAAACACACTAACCTAATGTCTTTCTAATTTTAAGTTACAAAAAGTTTATTATTTACTCGTTGACACTAAAGAAAAATGTATTTAAAAAAAAAAATCTAAATTGACTAGTGTCTTTCTAGTAAAAAAACAGACAAATTTAAAAATATAAGTATAGTCATAAAAACATATTTGAATAAATAATAAAAATAAAAACAGTTTTTAGATTATGAATTGTGTTTTTCTAGTAACAAAATAGTCTTAAGAAACAATAATTTATGAAAGATAAAATTAAACTGACCAAAAAAATTAAGAGTATAAAAATCATATTATATATTTTATATACTTACTCAATAGATCTCTCTTTTTTCTTTAATTTATTATATTAATAATATCTTCATAAAATGGTTCATTTTCTTTGAGTTGTTGGATTAATAATTTTTCAATTTATAATATTGTAGGCAAAGAACTTAAACACTGTTGAGATGTACTTACTGTTTCTTAAATAAGTCTTATTAGTCTTAATACATTTCAGACAAGAAAAACTTTTTTTTCAACAGAAACAAGTGGACGGAAAGGTTAAATTAATGAAAATAACTTATACTTCAGGCATAACTTGCTTTAAACTATCTTTTTCAAAAAACTTGATCATATTTTAAATGTGTAGTAGTTTATGCTTATGAATTATGTTGATTGACAATTTTACACAACATCTCTAGTTCTACTTTTAATTTGTCCACATTATGAAAAATATTAGATTATGTTTTTTTATGTTACTTAACTGCATTAAAATATTATCTATAATTTCATAAAATTAAATTCTATAACTTGATTCCATATTGGCATCGTTTCTAAGGTTTAGGTAATTTAATTAAAGCACAGACATTATATATTTTTAAAATTTTTGTTTTGTTTGTTTCGTTTTTTTTAAGATCACACAAGTACAAGGTTCTAGGCCATAATATCGGAAAAAAAGCAAAAAAGAAAATTATAATAAGTATAAGTATAAAAATTTAATATAAAAAAATATTCACAAAATCAGTTACATTTGTAGGGTTAAGTTATAAGCGATACCTTTTAAATAGTTAATATTGTCGTTAGTGTTGTTAGATAAGGTTTAACAGGTTATATATTTTTTCTGAACAATTTTTATTTTTTTTTATGTTTTTTGCACTAGCAAAATTAACTGTTCCTGTAATCCTGTGTAATGTCTTCTAAATGTTGCTGATCTTTCAGCACATCCGTAAATGTCCATGATGTTGGGTGTTATGCACCTTAAATATTTAACATTACATTATAAATTATATTGAATTAAAATGTAACTTAAATAAGATATTTTTTAACAATATATTTTAAAAACTAACCAAGTAATGAACTGAAAACTCTATGCAAACCCCTCTACTGTATTATTAGTCCTCGGCAGTAAGGTTTGCCAATTCTTAACAATTCCATAAACTATTTGGACACTTTGGTAATGTACGACCTTTTCTTTGACCCGTTGGACGGCTTATCTAGGTGTTTGGTGAAAAATGCATAATTTTTGTTGTAACTGAAATTGTATAGAAAATTAATTCAATTCATTTAAAAATACTTTTTTAAAAAACAATTTATTTGTACCTACCTTTAGGTATTAGTGAAACTCGAGTTATTAAACTATAATTATTATAAAATCTAGTTTTAAATAATATAAATAATATTAATTCTAATATTAATGCTTGTTATATTTTAATTATATTCTACAAACGTTGATACTGTAGTTCAATAAATAGTATCTTTTTATTTATTTTAATTATTTAATCTCTCAATATAAAGACAAAATTACTTCTATATAAAACTTTATTAAAGCCCATTTGGACATACGGGATTCAGTTATGAGGCGCAGCCAAAATATCAACACAAACAAAATTCAAACCTTCCAATCCACTACCCTCCGGTTAATCACTAATGCCCCATTTTACGTTACTAATCATACCCTTCATTCAGATTTAAAAATTAATACAATAGAAGAAACTGCCAAAACCCTTTATAAACGTTTCCGCTCCCGACTGACAAACCACTCCAATCCACTAATCTCTGCCCTTGATTCCGACACCATTCCTGGTAACCCTCCTCGTCGACTTAAGAGAAAGTGGTGTAGAGACTTAAATATCAATTAACTAAATATATAAGGTAAATTAAATTTAGCCTAATCATGTCATAAAGTGTCGCCATTGGGTGGCTGCTTTTATCACGTTTATGTCAAGCTATATTGTATATTTCCGCATGTATACTTATTGTAATAATTTATTTACAGATTGTACGCTTTAAAATAAAAAAGAAAAAAAAAAAAAAAAATTATTTAATCTATATTTGAAATCACCATCCAGAGTTGTAGTATCATCAACTATGTTTCTTGGATAGATGCCATTTGTTATTCATTTTTTGTAAAATTTAAATGTTATGTATTGTTATTGACAGAACAAGATTTTAGATTCTCAGCGGAGCAATGTATTTATTTTGTCTGTACTCGATAAGTAGTCGAAATGATGCTTTAATTTTCAATTTCAGTATCTTATTCGATGGGAAAGTGAATATAGTTGGTGCATTGGGAGGCCAAAATTTAAGTAGAACTGACAAACCGTCTCAGCTCAGAATCGTTTTTCGTACCTATACAATGATATTGTATCATTGAATTCAAATTTAACACTATCTACTACACTGTAATGATTGAAGTGACCCACTTCTAACCTGTACTACTGTACAGCAGAGCATCACCCCTCTTTTTATTCGTTGTAGATTCTGAGCGGAGTGATGAATGTATTAATTTTACAATGATGTGTGTTTTTTTAATTGTTGTGTTTGTCACCTTTTGGGGCAGTAAAACTACTTAGATTTTCATCATCAGTATCTTTTCTGATAGTGAATCTAGTTGGTACTTTGTAAGGTCAAAAGTAAAAAATTCTTAGTAGTTTTCAAATAATGCGCAAGGAAAAACAAAAGAAAAATTAAGAAAAAACGGGAATTTTTACGCAAAATCAATTTTGGTATAATTCTAAAACAAATGACCGCAGATAAATGCAATTTTCACTGATGTTTATATTAGCATTTCCTATACACGATAACATTTTCTAAATATTATTTGAACTGTTTAAGGACATACTCGATTTTCTATTTTTTTATGTTCTTTTTCTATGAATGTAAGTTAAATTTAACTGTTGCTTAAAAAGCTTGAAAATTTAATACAAGGATCCTAATATATTGTTACAATGAAAGTTAAAAAGGGCGGGTAAGTGTATGTCGCTCTGCTGTACAGTAGGTTACAAGTGAGTCACTGTAATGGATTGTGTTAGATTTTTATCCAATGATATAACATCATTGAATAAGAAAAACGATTCTGAGCGAAGACGGTCAGTCAGTCTATAATATCTTACTAAGTCTAAATGTATTTGATGATATTATTGTGAATAAAGTAATTCATTTTAGTATTATAGGCATTAGTATTTACTATAGTTGGTTAAATTCATTTTTCTCAAAAAAATTATATTTTAAAATGCCATTGCGTGTATATAAAATATAACAATATATTCTAAAAGTTTCATATACCAACAAATAATATTTTTAAATTATATCAAAATAACTAAAATCATTATTCTTGGTTTAAATATGAAATTTTGTCTAAATTTGAAATTAAAATGTCTGTAAAAAATAAATGTGTTGATATATTTTTTAGATTTTTTGGTTACAGTATGATTTATTTATGAGAATTTTTGTTTTAAATTTTCAACACTTAGTTATAAAAACTGAACATTTTATAATTTTTTAATTACAATGATTTATAATTTTCGAGATTTTGACAAATTTTGTCAAAATTCGAACTTTAAATGCTTATAAAAAAAAATCGTGCCTATGTATTTTTAAAATTTTTCAACTGATGTTGTAACAATATATAAGAAAGCTTGTATTAAATTTTCAGACTTTTTGGCCCACCAAATAAAATTTTATTGACAATTATAAAAAAAAAAACTAAAAAAATTGAAAACTAAAAATGTCTGTAAACAGCTCAAAACAAATCAAAATATTTTCAAAATTGAATGGTGTATAGAAATAGCTTATATAAACATTCAGTGAAATTTTCATGCATCTACAATTATTTGTTTTTGAATTGCAACAAAATAAGAAAATCGCTACATGAGAAATCGAGTGAATATCTAATCTTGTACAAATTTGAACTTAAAATGCTCATAAAAATTTATTATGACTTGCTTATAAACTTTTTTTATTGATAAAATTAGGCAAACTTATGAGGAATCTTGTATTACATTTTCAAATCTTAGATTTAAAAAGAAAAATTTTTATGAATTTCTAACTCAAAATAAATTGCACATTTTCGTCATTTTTACGTATTTTATCAAAATTTCAACTTTAAATGCTTAAAAAAAAAATTGTGACTACAGATTTTTAATATTTTTCATCTGCCTTTGAAACTATATATTAGAAGCCTACTATTAAATTTTCAAGATTTTTACCCAACAAATAAAATTTTATTGACATTTATAGAAAAAAAAACTAAAAAAATTGGAAACTGAAAATGTCCGTTAACAGCTCAAAATAAGTCAGAATATTTTGAAAATGATATGGTGTGTAGAAAATGCTTATATAAACATTCGGTCAAAATTTCATGTCCCTACGGTCATTTCTTTTAGAGTTATACCAAAAACCAAAATCGATTTTGTCGAAAATTGGTTTTCCGTAAAAATTCCCGTTTTTCCCATAATTTTTCATTTGTTTTTCCAGGCGCTCATGAAAACTACTGGGAAATTTTGACTTTTGACCCCCCAAAGTACCAACTAGATTCACTTTCCTATCAGAAAAGGTACTATTGAAGAAAATCGAAGCATTTTTTCTGTCCTAAACGTGATGACAGACACAAAAATAAAAAAAAAAATAAAAAAAAAAACACACATCATTGTAAAACCAATACATTCATCGCTTCTCAGAATCTAAAATATTAAAAATCCACTGTCACAATTTTTTTTTATAAGCAGTTCAAATTTTAGCAAAATACGTAAAAATCACGAAAATGTGTAAATTATTTTCAGTTAGAAATTCATAATAATGTTTCCTTTTAAATCTAAGATTTGAATATTTAATTCAAAATTCTTCATAAGTTTGCCTACCTTTTTCAAAAAACAATGTCTATCTAAAAGTCAAATTAAATTTTTACGTACGAGCGTTTGAAATTCAAATTTTTACAACATTGGTAATTTCTCATGTAGCGATTTTCTTATTTTGCTGTAATTCAATAATGAATAACTATAAACATACTTGAAATTTATATCATATGTTTATTTTGTCAATTCCTATACTTGCTAAAATGTTCAAAATATTTTGTTTTGTTTTGAGCTATTTACGGACATATTCTTTTTACAATTTTTTTAGTTTTTTTTTCTATAAAAGTCAATTGAATGTTATTCCTTGGGTCAAAAAGCTTGAAAATTTAATACAAGGCTCCTAATATATTATTACAATAATAGTTGAAAAATATTAAAAATACATAGGCACAATTATTTTTATAAGCATTTAAAGTTGGATTTTTGACAACATTTATCAAATATTAAATTTATTCACAGTTCTTTTTTATAGTTATATTTTGATCAAATTTGGACGAAATTACATATTAAATAACCAAGAATATCGATTTTAGTTTTTTTGTTGTAATTTTTGTAATATTAATTCAACTTACCGGCTACCGTATTGATAATAAGAAATAATAATATCAATATTAAATAAAATATCCACACTGACAAACCGTTTCGGCTCAGAATCGTTTTTCGTATACAATGATATAATCATTGAATTCAAATTTAATACCATCCATTATATAGTGACCCACTCTTAACCTATTGTATTACAGCAGAGCGACATCCACTTATCAGCCCTTTTTTTTTTTTTAAATGTCAATAAAATTTTAGTTGTTGGGTCAAACAGCGTGAAAATTTAATACGAGGCGCTTCGTTGTTACCTACTATAGCAGATTGAAAATATAAAAAATAATAAAGAACACGTTTTTAAGGTTCGTATATTTTGACAAAATGTGTCGAATTTAAAATTAAAAAAATTATAAAATATTCAACTTATATAACGAAGAATTGAAAAATTAAAGCAACAGCAACAGCCCATATGTAATAATAATAGGTAAATAAATTATTTTATTTGCAATATCAACAAATGTACATAGTAATATCATAGGCTGACTGACAGTCTTCGCCCAGAGTCGTTTTTCGTATACAAATAATACAATGATATTATATCATTGTATTCAAATCTAACATACCATTCATTACTGTGATCCATTTGTAACCGCTTTAACTATACAGCAGAGCGCCACCCACTCACCCTTGTATTATTATTATTATTAATACTGTAATACTACAGTAATACTTCAAATGTGAAAACTGCATCACCCAGGTGATTGAGTAAATGAGTGGTATTTTGTAGACTTAATCAAGCTTTTACTTAATTTAGCTTTCAGTTATCAGACAGTTGTTGTCGTGATCGGTCGTTCTGTGTTTGTGTAAGCCGTAAGGTGTGTTATATTAATTGTAACAATGCAGTGTCTATAAAAGTGCTAATAGTAAGTAGTGTTTCGCCATCTAATCCAAAATGTAGAAAATGCCATACAACTAATCTTACAGTAATAAAAAAAAAATATTGACACTGATAGTGTCAAAAATGTTAATCTGGACGTTTGGCCGACATTAAAAATAGTATTTCCTCAATTTTAATTTTAATTATTAAGGTAACATCTGTATTATAGTTGATGCGGTCGAGACTTCAGTCACGTTTTGTTCGAATAAACTTGATGACTTCGATGCTAAGATTGAAATTCTCAATTTAAAGATTACTACGTTTGATAATCGGTTAGTTGAATTAGACGAGAAGTATAATAAATTGATGTGGGTTAATTATAAATCTGAACTGAGCACTGATGATTACGTATTTACGTTGGTTTTCACTGCCCTGGTATCTTAAATAAGATATATATATATCTTAGCTAGTTCACATGAGAGGCGTTTACAATTACTATTAATTGCTATTAACTGTACACACTACACATGGTAACGCAGCGACAATGCAAAAAACCTGTCAGCGCAAGTTGACGCGCGTTTGAACATTGTACAGTTTTGCATTGACGTGTTCAGTTGCAACGCGCGTTTTGAAGCGATAGGTTTTTGTTTTTTCGAAAAAGTTTTCTAAAAAATCAAAAATGGATAGTGAGGATTTTGATACTGATTTATTCATCGACGGAATTGAAAAAAGACCCCCAATTTGGGATATGACAAGTAGTGAATATTCAAATAAAATCAGTAAAAGAAAGGCTTGGGAAGATATTGTTCTAATTTTTAGTGACCCAAGTGAGACCGAAGAAAGAAAAAAATTCCATGGTAAGTTTTATTAAGGCTGACGGTATATCGATGTTTATATATAAAAGGTTCTATGTTTCTGATATAAATTATAATGTTATCAATAATTGTTGTTCAATTGAAGCAGTTGTATGCGTTTGTGAAACAAGTTTTCATGTTACTGGTGTATACAGGACGTCTCATAACTATAACGTTGATAAATTTTTATCTTCGTTAGATTCATGATATAAAAAATTGTTATATCATGGTTAGATTTATATCCAATTGAAAAAGATAATTTAAAGTTGCACTATATTTGTGGGGATTTTAATATTAATTAATTATCCAATAATTTAGTATGTGTAGATTATATGAATATTGTGGCTAATTATCAGTTCCCTCGTGTATAAATGGTATTATTAGAAGTGTTAATGATTTTAACAGTACTTAATATTGATCATATTTTTATTAAAAATGTTTTGTCAGATACTATAAAAAGTTATATTGTAAGTAGGTACAAGTATTATTGATCATCTTAGTACGATAGTTGTGATTGACTGTTCAGGTGTTTTTGAGAAATATAATCAGAAAACTAGTGTTAATTGTACTAATGAATATTTTACAAAAATTTATTTTACTGTCATGAATAATTTTCTTAAAATATAAAATTGGGAAAAGTTGTTTTTTGGTTTATCAGTTGATGATATGTGCTCAGCTTTTTAGAGTAAATTATTGTTTGCGGTTAGCCGCGTGCCTCTACTAATGTAAAAAACAATTTTCGAAATAAATTTGTACTATTAAAGAAATGAATTTCCAAAGGTCTTTTAGTCTCCATTAATCGTAAAAACAAGCTATATGTTATAAAAATTAAGCATCGTTTTGACATTAATTTTACGAATTATTTTTTAAGATATAAAAATGTATTACAAATTTTAATAAAAAAAGAACGGAATCTGTATTATATAAAAGAAATTTTATTAGCTAAAAATGACACTAAATCCACTTGCAATATCGTTCATGATATTTTAAATATTGATAAGAAAAATAAACAGACAATTATTGAAAGTATTTATAACAAAGATAACAAAATAATAAATTATAAATATGAAATAGCGTTAGAAATGAACTCTTTTTTTTGCAAACATTGGTAATGATATTTTTAAAAATATTGTTGACAAGGGCTGCATTAAAGATCCATTAGTAAATATTAATTGTCATGTGAATGATTCTATTTTTTTCAAACCTGTTGACTCTTTGGAAATTGAGAATTTACTTACTAGTCTAAAAAAAAATTGTTCTTTTTTTGATCAGAGGATAACAAATCATATTTTAATTAAGTCTGCTACCTTTATTGCTGAACCGCTTTCAATTATTTTTAATAAATGTTTTGAAATTGGAACTTTTCCTACCTCATTAAAAAAATGCCTAATTACTCCGATTTTTAAAAGTGCTAAAATAATTAGTTTTGCTGATGATACAGTTATATTGGTCAGTAACAAAACGATCGTTGATATATATATGAATCTGCTAATAAAACACTAAAAATTGGTTTGATAACAATTTCTTAGAATTAAATTCTAGTAAATCAAATTACATTTTCTTTTAAATTTATGATCAATTTAAACAAGTTAAGTTGATTTTAATTTCAATTATTATAATTTGATATCTTCTTATAAAATATTATAAATACTAAAATAATAATTATTATTATTATGAAATTACGAATGCGGAGTATTATCAGTATGATATATTATATTACTATTTTTTTTTGCTGCCGTCGCCGCCAGCAAAATAAAAATATTATACTTTTGCATGATTGTTTGATATACTGGTAGACTTCCGTCATGCTTAATCGTTTTTCATCCAAAAACTTGAGTTTTGACATTCAATTTTAAATATTTCGGAATTTGACTAGGAATACTAAATCTTTTTTTTTTCATTTTCCAGTGCGTATATGTTTTAAACTAGAGTTGCTTGTGATAAATTGAGTTTTCTAAAACTCACGTTTTTCAAAAAAATTATTTAACAGGAAACTTTGTTTTGTATTTCCCATTGTACTTCGACGAAGTACTATATTTTTAGCGAGCATGGATTTTATCGTTATGAGTGACTGCATTGAACTCATAAATATTTTACGACGATATAACCAATATTGAAGGATGTAGATTAGTGGGTGATAACTTATAGTACCTATTTCCAGTCAAATTTCAGAAATGTTGTAATCAACCAAGGTACAAAATTCAAAATTTTGGATCTAATAACTACCTTCTCTATATTTAAATTACGGAAAACAATCATCTTAACAATCATATTAAACCATTTTTAAACAATTTTAACGAATGTCTTAATGTTTAAATTTACCTACCTATAATCTACACCTTTTCAAATAGCTTTTTATTATTTTAGTATTAAGTTATATTTATTATAGACTGTATAGTTTTGTTTTTATCTACCTAATAATTTATCAAAAAAAAAATGTTTGAGGTACATAATTATGATATAAAAATACAAAGTCATATATTTTTTAAAGATCTAACAGTCTAATTAATACCTATAAATATAATACGTTTTATCTACTTTATTCGTCAGATATAATAGATGTATTAAATTAATAATTGCCCTATATCGTTTGATAACAAAATCAGTAATAAAATTATAACACGCGTTGTTTTGAAAGAGCACAAAACACAAAAAAATATTTAAATTATTATTCAATGTTAAATCATTGTAGCCAAAACTACTAAAAAAATATTTTGTCAAAATCGAGACCAAAAAAAATATTATTTAAGGAGATATTGGGGTATCAATTACAGAATAATCACGTGGCCGAGCTCGGCATAATCGCCTATCTATGCTTGTAAAAGTTGCTCGCTTTATACATTGATTTAATCATTTCTAAACATGATCTAAACATTTTATTTTTAATGTTTGATGTATGTAGAAATATGTAATTTTTGAGCTAAAGACGACAGAAGTATTAAAATTTCAATATAACGTTTACATATTTCCAAAAAACTAAACACTTTAGAAAAATTCTGGTTCCACAAACGTTTAAGCACATAAAAATTAAAAACATACTACATACACACAACATTAAAACAGACATTATACTTTAGAGGCGTTCAAAGGCGTACTATTTAATACATATTGATTGACAATACGTCAATACTACATAAAACAACAATAATATTATGGTTTCCTCGATTTTGTATTAGTTTTTAAACAATACCTAAAAATTAAATTAAAAAAAATTAAATTAACGCATTCATATTTTCAAAGAATGTGTACTAGATAGGTATAATATTTTCTATAGAAAACGAAGAACAGAAAAAAATTATCCTCTTCACGTGCCATAATATTAATTTCTGCGTATACTTGGTAGTTTAAAGATAAATCGCATAATGATCCTTTGTAGTCTAGCTAATGTCCGGCACGTGTCATGTGTCTATGTTTATATTAACATTTTAAATACACGATCTAAATTTCAAAATATTTTGACACATTTTGAGCTATAAGTATAATACAACTGACATTTTCGATGGTTTTCATAAAATTCTTCAAAATCATGAAAATTTGAAAATAATTTTGTAATATAAAACATTACATTTGAAAATGACATTGTGTCTATAAAATATAATTATTTAGGTACTCTAAGTTTCATATAATACTGTGAAAAATATTTTTAAATTACAACAAAACCGTTATATTCTTGGTTTTAGTATGTAAATTCGTCCAAATTTGAACTCAAAAATAACTGTGTTTATAATGTATTTTTTAGATTTTTTCGTTGGTAGGTACAGTTTGTTAGTACATTATGAATTATTAATGGGAATCCTTGTATTAAATGTTCAATCCTTAGCTATAAAAATTGAACATTTTATAATTTTTTAACTTCAATAAATTTCAAAATGTTCGATATTTTTTTAAATGTTGTCAACATTTGAACTTTAAATAGTCATGCCTATGGATCATTAATATTTATCAACTGCTATTATAACAACTTAAGTAACCTTGTACTAAATGTTAAAGTTTTTTGACCCAACGAATACAATTTTATTGAAATGTATAGAATAAGAAATTAAAAAATTAAAAAATTGTAAATGTCTATAAGACATAAGTACTCAAAATCATTCACGAAAATCGGTGGGGGGTCCCCTCCCTAAAGTCTGTCAAGCCCTCTCCTTTTTTGGTTTTGTAGGATCAAAGACCCCCACTCACATTGATGTTAACAATGTAATTATGATAGTCCCCCTTTAAATTGTAATGGATTTCCGCCTATGTTCGAAACGAGTCAATATATCTTTTATAATGAGAATTTTATAATGTATAGAAAATGATAAATAAACATTTGATGCAAATTTTGATACTTGAAAGATTATACGATTCAAGAAAATCGTTGTATAATGAGAATTTGTTCGTCTACCGGTGAATATTCAATGTACAACTTCAAATGATCGTAAAAAATTAATTTGACTTTCCCATAAACTTTTTTTTTTGTCAAATGTAGTAAAACTTAAAGGGGGTCTTGTACCTATAACATTTTCAAAACTTAGATATAAATAGAAACTTTTACATTTCTAACTAGGAATAATTAACCAATTTTTGTCATTTTGATGAATTTTGTCAAATATTTAACTTCAGACGCTCATAAAAAACTATAATTGACATTTGCTTTTACCTATTATTAGCTAAAAAAAGTCATAATATTTCGAAATTCAATGGTGCATAGGCATGGGTAATATAAATATTCAGTGAACATTTTATGTATCTATGGTAATTTTTTTAAAAGTTCAAGCACTAAAAACCAATGTTTTTTCAAAAAAATGAAAATGTTGAAAACCGATATTCCGTTTTTCTAAATTTTGTTTTTGTTTTTCAGTTACTTTTGACTGATTTAATCTTAAATTTCAAATTTTGAACTACCCAATGCACTAACTAGATTCACTTTCCCCCCAGAAAATATACTTAAGTTGAAATTCAAAGCATTATTTCGATTACTTATCGTGGGTACGGAAATAAATAAAAAACACACATTATTGTAAAATCATGCTAGATTATTTTTATACATATTTTCTTTCTTAATTCGTTCGTTTACATACGTTTTTATCGAACTTGCAGGTGACCATTGTTTTTAACGTCTTATTTTTAATCATTTAAATCATTTTACCATCAATATCTACTTATTATAGATTATTTTAATATATACATATATATATATTATCTTTTTTTCAATCGGTGGATTTAATACGTCAAATTACATACACATTTTCACTCACTTATTCAATGTATAATTGTATAAAGGTCTGATAATAGTTTGACACCAATATTTTTTCGTGATAATAGGTATAATATTTTTAAATTGACCTACCTATCCTTGTTAATATTTGAGTATTTAGCAATAAAGTATTTATTAATTTACAGTGAATATTAATTTTTTAAATATATTTTAATATCATCGTTTTAAACAATTGTTCATTTAAATAAAATAGAAAACTGTACCTATTGCACCTACTATTCTAATATGTGTGTGCTGAATCTATGTTTAAAATATCATAAAAAATAGGAAGGGATAACCCCTCATTCCTCATACAAAGCTTTCAGTCGTAAGGATTGCCACTTCTCACTTTACCATTAGGCATATTAATAATACTTTGTGTAATTTGTATTTAAAATACGTATTCAATTACTTCTTTTAAAAGTATTCAAAATACTTAAACAGTACTCTTTTTTTAAGATCAATAACATTAACACCAATAACTTATATTAAAATTATTAACCAATATTATAATTTATAACTTTATGCTGTTATACATATTATAAATTATGATAGAAAATGTGTTTTATTCTGTATATTTCCCAATTTTTAGTGCATATTTCTACGTTTTTAATTGCATATATTATTAAAGTGTTAAAAAGTTTCTTTTTTAGTGCGTTAACTTTTTAGCTCTTGCCGCTTATAATTAGGCGGCAGGGAAAAATAATAAAAAAATAAATATTTGTTGGCTAAAATACTGTCGGCCGAAATATGGTTCTGCTAAAATATATGTCCAATAAAGAACTTTTCGGCTAAAATATTTTTCCGCTGAAATGTGAATCGGACACAATATTTTCGGATTTTGTATGCGCTCCCTTATAGGGGACTAGACTGTTCTTGGTAATACGCTATAATACCGCGGTTATTTTAGTAAAATGTATTATAATTTATAAAATAGTAAATACAAATAGTTCTTTGCCACAATTACATAAACATTTTAGGTATTATTTTATTTTACCTATATGAAAACGGAAAACTTTTTTTTAGTTAACTTAATTTAAGTTAAAAAGTTAATATTAACTTTTGGTTAACTTATAACTTAGTTGAATTGATAGACAATTTTGAATTAACTTTTAATTGTTAACTTTATTTCGATTTGAATTAAACTTAACTTAGCTGAGTTAAAAAATATCATTAACTTGCCCAGCCTTGGTAGTATGGGGTAATTCTGCTGATGTGTATATGCATAAACTTAATGTTACAATGAATTAATTATTGAGATTTCTATTAAAAAAACCATATACTTAGTTATCATGTTGCAGATTTATATACGGAATAAAATGTCAAAAATATAACTAGTTCATATATTTATAATCTTCTTTCATATTGTTTTGATACAAATATTGATGCTTATAAACCTAAACATCGCTATCATACAAGATTAAAGCTTGGAGTAAACCTTAATACACCAGTTAATAAGAATTTGTTTGGTGAAAAAATATTTTATGTACATATGTTAGTCTCTTAAGAAGATTAAATCTTGGTGTATCTACTTACTATAGTAAAAAAACATTTTTAAACTATGTTAATAATTTAGATTTAAATATTTTATGATCTAAGTTTCATTTTATAGGTTACACTGAACTTGAAATTTAGTAGGTAATTATCTATTATTTTAATTTTGGATTGCATGTATTTTTAGTATTATTTTAAATTATGTTTTAATTTATATTGTATTATTATTTATATTGTACACCAATATTGTTTTGTTAACTCGCTGCTCCCTTTCACAAGCTTGTTTTTGGGACAGCCTTATCAAAATACCTATTATTGTATATTGTATAATTACCTACTAAGTAATTGATTATGATTCAAAAAAAATAAAAATAAAAAAATAAATGTACACCTTCCCCCATAAAGACGAGAATTAACTTTCAATTGATTCCCACAGGATCAAAGTAAAAATCATAGGAAGAAACAAAAGAAAAATTAACGAAACAACTGAAATATTTATGCTACATCAGTTTGTACCCAATTCGATTTCATTTTTTTGTTTTTTAAAATTTATAGTAAGTAATACTAAAGTTATTAAGTAAATTAATTTAAGAGTTTGTTGATAACATGTTGTTCTTATTCATTAAGCTCAAACATTAAGTACAATAATATACCTAAACAAATTGTTCTTACAGCAGTTAAAATATATCAAAAAATGTTTAGCGACAAATTATTTATTTATTTTTATAGAAAATTGAAAGATTTAGTTTGTAAGCATTAAGTATTAATTATTTTTTGCCATGTCAACACAATTATTGAATGAAATGGTAATTCCAATTGCAGCACATATATATATTTTAACAAATTATTTTATAAACTTCAGTCTGCGTATGAGCCAACCAGGTATTTGACAATTTTATTTTAACGTTTTAATGAGTTATGACATACCTACGCCTTCATAACTGAATGATTATGCTACTTTTAACATTTGTTTAATAAATATAAATTAAAATTATTGCATTTAGTATTGAGCTACACGATAATAACTATCAATGTATTAAATAAATAATAAAAATAGTTAGTTATTATTATTATAAGTATAATTATATGATTCATTTACCAAGCAAAATTTACAAAAAATTTCTTGGAGATGCCGGGGATCGAACCCGGGGCCTTTCACATGCAAAGCGAACGCTCTACCACTGAGCTACATCCCCATGTGAAAGGAGAGCACGAATCGAAGTAATTTAACTTATTCAACAAGTGTATATTTTTCATTGTTGTATTTAAAAGTATATTATAGTATTGATGGTAGTATGGTACGATTATTCTAAGAGTACCGAGTAGGAGCTTATTACATATCCGCCTCGGTACCTTTATACGATAACTAATTACCTAAGTAGTAAGTAAAATATAGTTATATAAACTATAAAGTACCTATTCAAAAATATCTAACCAGCTAAACCTACTTATTACCTACTAAAAACACGTATGTAGGTTGGGTTAGACTGGTACTATTTTTTATATTTTATAACGTATAATATTCAATATTGTTATAATATTATAATATACATACATAAAGAGATACCTATACCGGCTATACCTACGTATTTTAGAGGAATAGTAAGTTCCTACACGAGAGTGCAGGTAAACGATTGCATTACAGTTTATTATAGTTTTATTTTTTTTTCATTATTGTATTATAGTTCTTACACGGACATATTTTGTGAACTTAGACGGTAAAACTTAGACAAAAAACTTCCACGGTAAAAATCAGGGAAGGATGTTAGTTCCTATACATCGCGGCAGAAAAAATTAAATATGTATATACGAATTTTCACAAATAAATATAGTACAGGTAATGAATAAAAGAAAAAAAGAAAAAAAAATGTAAAAACGTTGCAAATATTTTTTATATTAAAAATCATCATATTATATTGTTTTTATTTTTATTTATTTTTATTATATTATTTGTGACGATGCGCTATGCGCTATGCGATTTTTATTTTTTAATTATCATATATTTACTTAAAAAAACGCATATTTAATTGTGCGTATACATATTTAATTTTATCCGCCGTGTTGGAACTAACATATACGTATAGGTACCTGGTTTTTACCGTGTAGGAACTTACATAATAATTATTATGTGTACCATTTTCTATCGTGTAGGAACTAACATAATATGTATTTTTTGTACCTGCTACTCTAGTGTAGGAACTTTCATTCGTCCGTATTTTAGTGGAAAGGTTTAATAAGGTACCTAGTTGAGGCCTTAAGGGGATTTCATACTGTTATTACCTTGTATAATAGGTACCTATATGTGTACCGTTTTTGAAGCCAAAATAGACCTAAACGCGTTCCAACGTACTGACTAGAGTTTTACTCCGATACAAATTTTAATTTATTATGAAATACATATATTTTGAATCCTTCGAGTCAGAATTATAAAAAAAATCGACATTGATGGTTATCACTTCCAATTTTCATAATTCATATATACTATATGTCTATACTATATCAAAAAACATAAACTATAGGTATGACATCGAAAGTACGTACAGGCCATGGGTTATGGTTATGTAATATAAAGAAATAAAGAATATTATATATAAATGCATAAAGCAATATGCCATACAGTGTGTTAATTTAACATGTAATTTTGCAATGGGCCCTGACCCAGGGGGCCTTCTTTCTATATATAAGCTACTGCCTATTTATAGGTAGGTACCTATATAAATTATAAGCATTAAATACTATAAAAATACCAATACAATATTATTTTTTACATGGCATATGACATATCTAGAAAACATTGTCTCGTTTGAAGATACAATATTATTAATAACGATTAAATTTGAATTAAATGATAATAATATCATTGTATACGAAAAACAATTCTGAGCGGAGACGATTTGTCAGTCATAATTCATAGACCAGTGATTTTCACACTGGTGTGTCGCGGTCTTCTGACAAATGTCAACTGTTCGTCCAAGAATTATAGATATGTGTATCAAGTATACATTTCTCATTAAATGTATGTACCTATTGTACCTACTATAGTTCTTTTTTTGTAAATTAATTTAATAGAATATAATTATAATTAATACGAATTTGTAGCTCCATCAAACACACATTTTTAATTAAATGTATATAATTATATGTAACCATAGGCGTAAATTGGGGGGGGGGGCTACTAAAAAATAGTATAGCCCCCTCATTTTAAATCTTCAAATATCAATTTTTTGTTAGAAAAATAATTCAATTTATTACGTACCTAATTCCTAAGCAGGAAAGCACCGATAGGTATAAGATTATATTATATTAAATAATATCAAGTTAGATTGATAAATCTAATAAATAATAAGATCTAATAGATCTAATAGAATCTAATAGATTGATAGTTGAGTTGGATCAATATTTATTATTTTATAACGACAACAATAACAGGTTATGTAATAATATGTTTACGCGAAGTTAGAAGTATAATAGATTCTTAGGCTTTAGTGTCTATTAATAACGCATATCATATCACAAACGTTTATATTTATGTAAGAACCCAATACAAATCACAAGCTGTTACGATTACGAGTTTACGACAATAACTGCAGAAATCATTATTTTGTATTCTACATTGCTACGGTAAACACTGAACAGTGAACACTGAAATTAAAAGTTATCCAGTTATAGATGAGAAGCCGGTGGTTTTTTCTGTGATAATATTAAAAGTTTAATTAATTAACTATTCATTGAAAAGCTGGTGTTTTTTTCTAAACATGGTTACGAACGTCTATGTTACAACTTTACAAGATAGATTTACTCAGGTGTCTATATTGTACATAGAAAAAAACGATACCAAAAATATTAATAAAGATATCATTCTTAAGCAATTCGCAGAGGAACATAAATATATTATGTTAAAGTAATATTAAGATGATGTTAATTGTTATTACTTATTAATATTTGAATTAAATCATGTATGATTTTATTTAATAAATAATTTTGAAGTATTTATATATATGTTTTTAAATTGTAAAATTTGGATGAGATGGTGAGGGGGAGGACAAAGCTAGCATTGTAGGCTTGTTATAAATTATAATCTTAGCGTTAGCCCCCCCCCCCCCCCTTCTAGCAAGCCAAATTTACGTCTATGTATGTAACTCAAAACAATTTTGTCCATCTAATTATTTAATGGAAAATAAAGGTCAGTGTGCCGTGAACATTTTTTGAAGAGCACTGTGTGCCGTGATTAATAAAAGTTTGAAAACCACTGCTATAGACTCTAGGATATATTTAATTTATACCTATTGTTAATTGTTATTATTAATACGGTAGCCGGCAATTTGAATTAAAATGATAACATATCAAAAACATAACTAAATTCGTTTTTTTTGGTTATTTAACATGTAATTTCGTCTTAAAATAACTATATAACAAAAAAATTGCATGTTTATGTTTTAGATTTTTTGGTTACAGAATTAATTACTTACATAAAACTTTTTTTTAAATTTTCAATCCTTTGCTGTAAAAATTGAATATTTTAATCAATTGTTGACAATAAATAATTTGTAAATTTCAATTTGATAAATTATGTCAAAATTTGAACTTTAAAAGCTTATAAAAAAAATCTTGCCATATATTTTTAATATTTTCAAGCTGATATTGTAACAATTCGCGAGGAGCCTTGTATTAAGGTATTTTCAAGCATTTTGACCAAACTAATACAATTTTATTGTTATTTATAGAAAAAAAACTCTAAATATTTGAAATATCCGTAAACAGCTCGAAACAAATGAAAATATGAAAATTGTATAAAGTATAGAATATACTAAAATAAACACATATGCGGTGTTAATGTCAAGTGTCTATACGTTTTTGAATTACAACAAAATCGCTACATGAGAAATCGAGTGAATATATCCAATGTTATAAAAATTTGAACTTCAAACGATCATACAATTTTAATTGGACTATCTGCATATCTATTTATGGTAGGCGTTTTATTTTTTTGATAAACGTAGACAAACTTATGAGGAATTTGTGAAATCTAAGATTTAAAAAAAAATTTCTATGAAAATAATTTGCACATTTTCCCCTCGATTTCTACGTATTTTGTCAAAATTCGAACTTTAAATGCTTATAAAAAAAATTGTGACTGTTTTTTAATATTTGTTAGCTGCCATTGTAGCAATATATTAGGAGACTTGTATTAAATTTGACCGTATGAATAAAATGATATCGGATTTATAGAATAAAAAACTAAAAAAATTGGAAACTGAAAACATCATCCGTAAACAGCTCAAAACAAGTCAAAATATTTTATCGTATATAAAAAATGCTAATATAAACATTCAGTGAAAATGTTATAATTTATCTTCGGTATAATTTGTTTTAGAGTTACACCAAAAATCAAAACAGATTTTATCGAAAACCTATTTTGCTTAAAAATTCTTGTTTTTTCTTAATTTTTGTTTTGTTTTTCACGGCACTTTTGAAAACTTCTATTCATTTTAAATATTGACCTCCTCAATGCACCAAATACATTCAAGATATATTAGATAAAATCATTGTTTTATGCCCGAACATTTTGGGAAATGTAAGAATGATAATTTCAATACTCAGATTTTTCATACATTTGTTGGTCTTTGTACGAGATTGCCGGGGAAAAGTGTATCCTGCCCGGATTCAAGGGGGCAAAGTGAATTAAATATTGCAGTGCACTGAGCAAATTTATACCAAATTATGATATTTATACTTAACTGCAATAACGCTAAAAAACTATTCTTACATATTTTATTCGGTTGATACCATGTCTTACGAGTTACATGATACTTACAATCTATGAAATGTATGCAATATACGCTATGACGGCTGTCGATAATTCGAACCGATCCGATAAAGTGATCACATAGTATGTGTATGCCAAGGAGGCACCATAATATATATATAATATATTTAAAAACTATTAATAGGCAACTAATATTTGAAGCGGCTATTTTCTAGTTTATGATTTGTTAACTAACTAACTATTACCTACTCAGTAAGATGTTTTATTTTATTTTTAATAAATTCCATATTTAACCTGCACTCTACTGCAGTGTCCAAATCTAACCGGACAATGTTAACTTATTTCCACTTAGCCCTCGAAAATCAGGCATTGTGCACAATGCCCGATTTCCTACTTTTCCCGTAACATATATATGTATCTATAAAACAATTCTGTCCGTCAGCCTATAGTTGCAAAAAAAAAAAATGACTAAAATCCTTAAAATATTTAATTTCTTACCATAGGCGTGTCTAGGGTGTCTGGGCTGCACCTGAACATTTCGAAAGGTGCCCATCAACCGAGTTTTTAGTCAGATTGGTTACAACTATTATTTTAAAAATATTTTATGCATTGTTATAATAATTACTTATAAAGATTTGTTCCACAAAATTAGGTAGTAATCTAGTATACCTTTATTTTTTTAGTAACATGTATTGTCGAATTGATTTTCTGTCTTCGGTAGAACCTACATACTATAAAGACTCATGAGGACGCTACACTGCCATGTTTCGTCTCCGTCTTTCAAATGTAAAATATAGCAAAAACTGTGTTGTGCGGGAAGAACCAAGAAGCTTAAAGTCATAACTAAGAAACGAAATTTTCACCACATAAAAAGGAGAAGTTAAGCTGTTAAATATCGTATTATATTTTTCGATATCGGAACAACAAAAAAAAATAATACAAGTTGGAAAAACATAAAAAATAATGGATTTTGAAATAATAAGAACTTTTTTTTGTATACCTAAGTGATATTTCACAGATAATATTCTGATCTATATATGTATATCAATTAAGAGCCTTAAAATATCACTATACAGCTAATTTTATCAAATTTATATATTAAGACAAATTTAAGAGAATAATTTAATTTTTCAGTCCAAACAGCAAAAAACAATAAATGTTTTTGTAGTAGAACAACTTAATAACAGAATTAAAAATGCTATAGAATTTTTATATTAGAATAAAAAAAAAATAATACCATAAAATCTTCCAGCAAAATAACAAATAAATATTTTTATAGTAGAACAATTCAACAATATAATTAAAAATATATTTCAGTCATATTGATGAAAATTACATAACAATAAAAAATATTGATAAGCATATAAAAAAAAAAACTAGTAAGTGGATGTCGCTCTTCTGTACAGTGGGTCACTGTTTAATGGATGGTGTTAAATTTGAATTTAATGATATAATAACATTGTATACAAAAAACGATTCTGAGCTGAGACGGTTTGTCAGTGAGGATATTTTATATTATATTTATATTGTTATTACTTATTATCAATACAGTATAGCTGATAGGTTGAATTAATACTATAAAAATTACAACAAAAAAACTAAAATCGTTATTCTTGGTTATTTAATATGTAAATTCGTCCAATTTTGAACATAAAATAACTATAAAAAACTGTGTTTTTATATTTTTAAGATTGTTTGGTTACAGAATAACATAGGTACTTACGTGGAACCTTGTTTTAAATGTTCAATCTTTAGCTATAAAGTTGAACATTTTATATATGATAAAAAATTATTTTTAAACTTTAAATTTGATAAATGTTGTCGAAAATCGAACTTCAATTGCTAATAAAAAAAAATTTATGAATATGTATTTTTAATATTTTTCAACTTATATTGTAACAATACATGAGGAGCGTGGCATTCAATTTGTAAGCTTTTTGACATATCAATTTCGACAATTGTTAGAAAAAAAACTAAAAAAAATTGTAAACAGAGTATATGTCTGTAAACAGCTCAAAACGAGTCAAAATATTTTAAAATTTGATCAAGTTTAAGATAAAATGAACATATCATATAAATTTCAAGTATCTACTGTTATTCGTTTTTTTAATTACAGCAAAATTAGAAAATCGTTACATGAGAAATCGAGTGAGTATCCAATCTTGAATAAATTTGAATTTCAAGCGTTCATAAAAATTTAATTCGACTTTCAGGTAGAATTTTTTTTTTTTTTGAAAAAGGTAGGAAAATGTATGAGAAATCTTGAATTAATTTTTCAAATCTTAGATTGTAATGATGTGCGCCTAAGCCATCATATATATTTAAATTTTAAATGTGCAATGAAATAATTATAACCATTGTTAGCCATTAATGCAACACACACACACACACACACACGCGCGCGCGCGCGTGCGCGCGCAGTCGATAAAAAATTATTGAATCTGGTTTTCAGCCAGTATTTTTGAAATTAAATTACTTAACAGAGGGCATAAAAGAAAAATGTGTGAGTTGTAAGTATATAATATGCGGATGTAGTGAAACTTAACAGAGGTTATGTTGAAAAAAATATTATCGCCCGTCATGGTTGAAATCACTGTTAATTACACGGTCAAATATTAGTTTTGTATTAAAAAAATAAAATTTTCAATTTAAATTAATCGGTGTGTACTAGTTGCGGTCATAATCAAAAATTACATACTAGTTGCGGTCACCCCTCAAAAAGGTTACATACTAGTTGCGGTCACCCCTCAAAAAGGTTAGATACTAGTTGCGGTCACCCAAATAATAATAACTAAGTATACTAATATAATATAATATAGTTTATATAAAATGTATCAATCAACATTTTCCTTCCCATTTATATCGAAAAGATAACAGACTTAAGACTGTCTACACTATTATTTATTGTGTAGGTATGGTTAAAAATGTTGATACTTATGTTTAAATTACGTGGTTAAATTTGTGTCAAAGTATAATATGCATAAGTATAATATTATAATATGTATAATACTGTCAAATAATAATTATTATATAACTTGTGTCAAAATATAGTATATAATATGTATAATGATAATAATAATTTAAAATTTTAAAATTTTGTAGGTATAAATTTAAAGGAAATCGACTTTAGATATTCAAGTCGATTTATTTCGCCTTCTTCATAATACTGTATTTGTTGCGCTAAAAAATGCTCTTTTTCTATTGAAATTTTATTAACACGACTGGTTTTTGTACAATTCATTTTTAAATAGCCATTTGTTTGAATTTCATTTAAAGCGTCAATAAATATAAAAATATTAGGGTGAGAGTGGTAAAACATGCTATTGAGCTTTGAATGAAAACTTTCGCATGCATTGGTTGTTCGTGTTATGGAAGACGAACATTCAGCCCATAATGACGGTGGATATCTCGAATCTTCCCTTACATACACTTCTAAAATATAGTCTGTAAATGCAGTCAATTTTGAATTATTAGGTGGAAGAAGAGCCATAATATCTGTGACAAAACAATCGTCAACTTCATCTGGTCGTAGAAACGGAAGTCCGAAAAAAAGTTTCAAATATTCGGACATTTCACCAGGTTTCATATATGGTTTTGCTAGACCTAATGACTGCATTTTGCGAAACCATGCTTGCCCTAGGTGAAAACGGCATGCTTTCAAATTTGTAGTGGGCCACACATCTTGAATTGCTGTGTGGATAGCCTGTTCGAAGTCACTGAAAACTCTATTTGGGATATAGTCACATAAATGATTTTTGAGATGATCTAATACAGTCTTGTACGCATTATGGCATTTGCTAGGCAACAACGAAAAAAACAATGGTATGTATGAGCTATTTTTAAATCCATGAATGACAAAAAGTTGCTTAAAAGGAAAAGGACAACTTGAAAAAGTACCATCCATAAAAATTGAATCACATTGCTTAAGAAAATCAAGGTTTATCTGAGTTGTAAAACACACTATATTGTTCTGGACATCATTTATAAAAATCCATTTTTCATTATTTTTCGTCTGTATTTTATTAATTACGTCAGGAAGCGTCGCATGCAATTGTGGAAAGTCACGTGGCAACTTCGGATAAATATTCATTCGTGCAGTATGTATATTTTTCCTAATCAAAGAAATATCATTTGAGTCGAGTACACTTAGTGCTGTACTTGACATCTCAGAATGAATAATTTTAGAAGGGCGCTCACTAAACTGCTCGACTGCCTTACGTTTAACACTGTTACTAACCTTTTGCCGTAATATTGATTGAAGATCATCTGGTTCATGATTATGTGTTGTATTTTGTTCACAAATGGCACCATTAACATCGTACTTTATAGCCGCATTACATGTTTTTTTACAACATACCCACCGTTGTACGTCATTCGCTAATGTACGATAAAATCGAAATTTATAATTATTAACGACCCGTAATGGTTTTAATTTTTCACTCAACATATTTTTTGAATTCATTTTTATGTTTTACCGTATCAAAAGACGTAGGCACAATGAAAGCAATATTCGAAACTATGATCGGAGTATACAATTTAATCTATTTTATTTATAAACTTTACAGATAAGTAGTGGTGTTCCCACATATATACGCTGTGTGCATTATATCAAAATATATGTTTATCGTATACTATAGATTTCGCCTGGAATTGGAGTATAATAAAGCTATGACCGCAACTAAGATATTACCTAAATTAATGTGACCGCAACTGTTATATCCGTTTATCTCAAAAAACGTCATGACCGCAACTAGTATGCAGCCAAATTAATTTATTATTATTATTATACAAATATAAGACAAAGATTATTATTTATGTCTACATATAAAAAAATTAAATAATTATCGTGTTGCCGCCTCTTGTCGTGTGAACATCTATATGGAGGTACGATTATGACTCGCTATGTCGATTGACCTAACTTCAAATAATGTAAAAGGAGGTCATAATTTCGGTCTAATAATTCACAAACCAAGGTGTATTTATTTTATACACCTTGTCACAAACGGTAGGTAGTTATACCGATGATAAAAATAAAACATGCGGAACTTATAAAAAAAATATGTTATTAATATATTATATACAAGTAATAATATGTACCACGGATGGCGTCGCATCTACAATAGCGGCCCGCGCGCATAACTACAATGGGAACGAACGCGAGAACATCGGTACATAATCTCGTGAGTGGTACCGGCCGATGACGGCGATGCGTCGGCACGTGGCCAGGAGGTGTTTGAAAGAAAAGTAAAGTAAAGTAAAGTATTAGAAGTACCAAACGTACGGTTGTGGGTGATGAGTGATGGGTCAATCAAATACGGACGGACGGTGGTGTACGGAAAAAGACAGAACGCCAGCCGTTCCAGTGTGCGTCTGCTGTTACGGGTTATCCATGATGGACTGCAGGTGGTCGGTATAATAAGCAGGCGTGTTGGGAAAACAACGTTTGAACTTAAACATGGGCACAGAGCAGGCGCTGATACAAGGGAGGATATGGGGGGGGGCTGAAGTCACCTTCCATTAGGCCTTAGGTACCTATTTAAAATATTTTAAAGATTACCTTAATTTTGTGTTTATTATCTAAAGTGATGAGGTTAGATGAGACGACAATTTGGGTTTTTTTTTCTGGATTTTCAATGAAGCATCATCGTTTTCTATAGAAAAAATATGTTGGTTGATTTATGCTACTTTTGCAAGTTCGTTCAACAAATTGAAAAAAAAGGGAGGGTCACTGTTTAATATGTGGTACCTATTCAATTTGAAATCAATGATATAATATCATTGTATACGAAAAACGATTCTGAGCTAAGACGGTTTGTCAGTGTGGATATTTTATAATGTAATATTCATATATTTATATTTTTATAATACGGTATGCGGTAAGTTGAATTAATATAAAAAGAATTTCGTCCAAATTTTATCATAAAATAACTATAAAATAACTGGATGTTTATATATTTGAGATTTTTTGGTTACAGAATAATCTACTTATGTGAAATCTTGTTTTATTTTTTCCTTAGCTATCAAAATTGAATATTTTATCAATTTTAAATGTTGTCAAAAATAAAAATCAAACTTAAAATTCTTTAAAAAAAAAATAAAATTGTATCTATGTATTTTTAATAATTCTCAACTACTATTATAACAATATATCAAGAGCTTTGTAATGCATTTTCAAGCTTTTTGACACGACGAATAAAATTGTATTGACATTTATAGAAAAAAAAGTAAAAAAAAATTGGAAACTGAATATGTCCGTAAACAGTTTGAAACAAATCAAAATGTTTTGAGAATTTTATCATGTAAGGAAAATGCTAATATAAGTATATGATATGAATTTCAAGTATCTACAGTTATTCGTTTTTGAATTACTACAAAATAAGAAAAATGCTACATGAGAAATCGAGTAAATATCCAACTTTGAAAAATTTAAACTTCAAACGTTCTAAAAAATTTAATTTGACTTTCTTGTAGACAATTTTTTTTTTTGGTAAAGATAGACAAACTTATGAGGAAAAACATTTTAAAATCTCAGATTTAAAAAGAAAAGTTTTTATGAATTTCTAACTCAAAATAATTTGCAGAATTTTCAAAATTTGGAACTTGAAATGTTTATAAAAAAAAATGTTACGATGTACTTTTAATATTTTTCAACTTTCATTATAACAATATATTAAGAGCCTTGTATTAAATTTTCAAGCTTTTTACCCCACAAATAAAATTTTATTGACATTCATAGGAAAAAACTAAAAAAATTGCAAACTAAATATGTCATTAAACAGTTCAAAGCAAATGAAAATATTTTGAAAATTTTATCGTGTATAGAAAATTCTAATATAAATAACCTGTAAAAGTTTCATTAGAGTTACACTAAAAACCAAAATCGATTTTGCATAAAAATTCCAGTTTTGTCCTAATTTTTCATAATTAGAATGAATTAATTATACTTTGGAACATTGGGGTTTTGCCGTTCTGTATTATGTGCATCATAAAAAAGAGCGGGTAAGTGGATGTCGCTCTGCTGTCATTAGGTATACAAGTGGGTCACTATATAATGGATGGTGTTAAATTTGAATTTAATATTTTAATGATATAATAACATTGTATACAAAAAACGATTTTGAGCTGAGACGGTTTGTCAGTGTGGATATTTTATATTTATATTGTTATTTCTTATAATTAATATAGGTACAATAGCCGGTAAGTTGAATTAATATTATAAAATTACAACAAAATAACTAAAATCGTTATTCGTGTTTATTTAATATGTAATTTCGTCCAAATTTGATCAAAAAAGAACTATAAAAAGAACTGTGTGTTTTAGTGTTTATATTTTTGAGATTTTTAAGTTAAAGAATAACATACTTACGTGGAACCTTGTTTTAAATTTTAAATTTGATAAATGTTGTCAAAAATCAAATTTTAATGCTTATAAAAAAAAATTGTGACTATGTATTTTTAGTATTTTTCAACTACTATTGTAAAGATATATCAGAAGTCTTGTATTAAATTGTCAAGCTTTTTTACCCAACAAATAAAATTTTATTGAAATTTGTGGAAAAAAAAACTAAAAAATTTGGAAACTGAATATGTTCGTAAACAGTTTGAAACAAATCAAAAGATTTTGAAAAAGTTATCATGTAAGGAAAATGCTGATATAAACATATGGTGTAAATTTCAAGTATCTACTGTTATTCGTTTTTGTTTTACAGCAAAATGAGAAAATCGCTACATGAGAAATCGAGTGAATATCCAATCTCCAAAAAATATAAACTTCTAACACTCATAAAAATTTAATTTGACTTTCTTGTAAATATTTTGTTTTTGATAAAGGTAGACAAACTCATAAGGAATCTTGTATTACACTAAAAAAAAAAATTTTATGAATTTTTAACTCAAAATACTTAATTGCACATTTTTGTGATTTTTACGTATTTTGTCAAAATGTAAACTTTAAATGCTTATGAAAAATCATTATTGATTTACGTTTAACTTTTTATGTAGTTTCAACGAACAACAACTTACGAGGAACCTTGTATTAAAATTTTAAGTTTTTTTTACTCAACAAATAACATTTTATTGACATTCATACAAAATAAAACTAAAAATGTTGGAAACTCAATATGCCCGTAAACGGCGTAAACAGTTTAAAATATTTTGAAAATTGTACCGTGTATAGAAAATGCTATTATAAATAACCAGTGAAAATTTCATGAATATATGGTCATTTGTTTTAGAGTTCGAGCAAAAACCAAAATCGGATTCTTCGAAAATAAATTCTTTACAATAAATTTGAATTTTCAGTTTTTTTTTTTTATATCGACATAAAATAATGTAAATTTGTTCTTTTTTTGAAATGAAAAAGAAAATGCAAGTAATTATTTAATTACTATTAATATTCTTAAGATGAATTGGTATAAATCTTTTTATAAAAGTGCATACTTTAGTAAGTGATCATTAGTGTGTGCTATTGTTATGCGTATAAAAAAATTAGAGGAACTCTACCTCATGTGCATGCATGTCAATAATGTGCTAGGTACAAGAATATTAATTCTTATGTTTTTTTTTTTCTTAAACTATCAATATTTTTCTAATTTTGTACTAACTAACCTATTTATCATATATTGAATTTGTCATTTGAAGTTTACATAAAAATGGCTTCCTTAAATTTTTTAACTTATTTTTTTCAAATTAAATTTTATTAACATTTTTAAAAAAAGTGGTTAAATTGTTTTCCACTAAACTTATTGACATATTAATATTTTCAGAAAATGTATACAATTACTAGACCAGTCGATACAATTTGCATAATATAGGTCTACTTTGGTAGAAAACCCAGCTGCAGTTGAATCTCTTTAAGTCGAGATAAAAATAAAAGCTAAGATTTTATCTAATACAAAGTAGTACATGGATTTATATGCACTAAAAATCAACTAAATATGCATTAAAAATGCTTAAATATGTACTAAAAATTTAAAATATGTAAAATAATATATTTAAATATTTTTTAATACATTAGGAACATGAATTATATTTTTAACGCCGAGATGGTCCACCACCACGTCCACGACCACCACCTCCGCGAGGTCCTCCTCGACCTCCTCGTCCTCTCGGACCTCCACGTCCACGACTTCCTCTTCCGGGTCCTAAAACAACAAGACAATAAATAAATAAATTTACATATATTTTAAAATTTTACTGTAGTGAGCAATTGGAAATATTAGTTGTTATTTATTATATACTTGAATGGCTATTATTGTCTTATTGATAATAGAAAAATTTATGTTACTAACCTCCACGATTTCCTTTCACATTACGATTTAACCTTGATTTAGGTGCATCGTCAACTAGCAGTGTTTCAAGGGTTAGTGAATCTGGTAAAATGAAGTACCGTATATTGTTACCACGGACGCTGAGTGTATCATAATGTACTGGCTGATTATTTTTCATAGTCATTTTAACAGCTTTCAAGTGAGTGTTCATAGCTACATCAACTCCTAAAATATAAGATAATTAAATAGTTTTTGGGAAACATTAAGGTAATATGGTTGTCATTTGGTTTATACTTATAAAGAGTGTAAAACTATGAAAATGAAATAGATTAATATGAAAGCAGTTTAGTTTTGAATATGTCGCAGAAAATGAAAATTATATAAAAATGTTGTTAAGTTAGTAAATAGATGATAAATTATATAATAAATAAACAATAATAATACATAATATGTATGTGTATCATAATAATAATATTTCCTGGTTATAAAATTTGTCGATTATGTTTGTACATTGAACGTGTACGTCGTTTAGATATGAACGTTAGCTGATATGAACATCGATTACGTTAAAATGTTATTGATAACATTTAAATTGCAAGAAAATTGATTTTTTTATTAGGTAGTCCAAACAAATCGGTAAGCCGTTCGACCCCGCTCCCCAATATCGTTGGGATTAACGATACCCAACTGTATATAATAAATTGTATAAATTATGTTTAATAACTCAATTCGAATATAGTAGACATTAGTTATGCGTTGTATGAATGGCGTTGGGTAGTAGGCCTAGTGACGTTAGTAGGAACTTTTTTACTGTTAAAAAAAATCATTCTATAAGGTACATTTTCAAATTCATACAATTTCTATACAAAAATTGTGCATGTTTATAGTTCACTGTTAAAATATTATATAATAATAATTCAAATTTTTGAAATTTCTTATCACTAAACTAGTAACTGAAGTTTTCATTTCTGGAAGGCGGCAGCTAAACTCATCTTGAGTGTTGTTTTGTTTTTTTATTATTAAAATAAAACATAAATAATACATATTTTATCGTATTAATTATACTATTTAACAGACATTGTGTCTAAAAATGATTAAAATAAATTTCTTTGGAATGATCTTATTTACTGGTTAATATATATTATACTCATACTTTGTCATTCATATTAATTTATTAAAAATAGTAATACTTAAAATCAGCTAATCAGAAAATGGATGTTCAGCAATCAATGTATTTTTGGTTGCCATCTGGTGATTTCTCTTTTGGTATAGATAAAAAATCATAAAAGTTCAATTTTTCTAACTATAGCAATTAAATAAAATGTAAAATATAATGTCATAGAATTTTTAATTATTTATTGTTTACCTGTAATAGTCCCATGAACACTAGTGCCATTTTTCAGTTCTAATGTCACCGTTTCATGACTTAGTTTCATCAAAAACCTGTTGATATAGATGAAATAATTAGATAAAAGAAAAATAATTGATAAATATTTGTATTTAAAAATATATAGTCTCTTTAATATTTTAATTACATACATATTTTAATATTATAATCTACTGAATAAATTGAATAACTGATCAAGATTATCAATTTTTATAAGCTTTTAGCTCCAGTCATAACAATTTTTTTCAAATATAATATGTAGTTTGCCACTTTATATTAACACTATCATATTATGTCAAAGTTTTGATTCACTCGAAAAAGAATTAAGCTTAGTTTTCACTCGTTAGTTGTATATAATATAGATGAAAATATTTTCTGAGTTATAGCAACATATCTATATAGATACATTATTTTTTGACATCTTTAATATAAAAAAATGTCATTAAGTTTAAAAGTCATAAAAATAAAAGATTCTATATCAATAATAACTTTATTTTTAATAATGAAAAAAAAATTAAAATAGTATGACATAGCAAGTATGGTCATCTGTACTGTGAATCAATAATCATGCTTATAGGTTGAATGGTTTACAGAAACGTTGTGTTGTCTTGATTAACACAGTATAGACAACTATGAGCCAAAACACACAAACATTGCTAGAATTTTAGTACTTAAAGTAATAACCTATTAATATTTATGAATGTATCACACCATTAATAAATATTTATAAATAATTTAACAATATCACAATAGTAATTAGTATTAGGAACAGAGAATATTTACTTTTTTTTACACTATTGTTTAGGTACTGATTATCCCCGGCATTAATTACTTTACAGTAGAGAAAAGAACATTTTAAATACCTAATATCTTCAATAGTTGAATTAACAGAAATGTATTACTATCAACTGCATAAAGTAAATTTATTTTTAATTAGTAAAAATATTTTTTCTCATTTTAATAAAGTACATATCAAAGAATAATGGAAAATCAAACCCAGTCACTCATTTGGATATTTATAATAATGTCAAATTTTATATTTCTCAACACAAACGCTTAAGTAAATTTATAAAGGCAACAGAGATTTTTTATTCAAAGATTACAGCTTTGCACTTAAGTTTACCTTTCCAGTTTGTTTATTCACTAATCAGTTAGAACTAAGAGCATATTGAGTCATAAAAATGTGGAAATCGTTAACATAGCGCTCGACTGGTGGAGTGTACAATTGTACACTAAACCTGACCGGGTACCTGCAGATGGGGAAAAATGTAATAATTACCAGTTCAAAAGTATTTTACTTACTTGACCAACTTCATGATGGTTTCGCTCGGGACTACCGTAGATTAAAATTAAGATGTATTTTGTTGAACCAAACTTAAATCGCCCACAAGACACAAAAATGGCGGATTGCGACGGATGCACGGCGTACGCCCTCAGTGCTGTTTTCTAGCAAACAATTAATAGCAATGAAAGACAGTCGTCGGGCAGACGGTAGAGTCGATTGACGCGTTCAAAAATCGGAAGCTCTATGAATGCGGAACCCGTAAACTGATATTATGCGGACACGGACGTCGGAGCGGTGTGACGTTATCAACGAGACCGGTGACCGTCGGACACGATCGTTGACACAATCGACGTTTTCGGGGAAGAATTTTTTGGCGTATCGACGCGCATCGGTTGAGGACCGAACGTTCGTAAGCGCCGAGCTACGTTTGTATCGGTATTTCGTAGCGTTCGGTAGCGTTCCGCGAGCCAGCGAAACGTTCCGACCCGTTTCGGACTGTGCGGGACGTCGTACTCCGCCAATTATTATTATGATATTATTACGTTTTGAATTTTTTCTACTTGGGGTCTTGAACTCGAACTGAACTAAACGTGTTCAGAGGTCGATTATAGACATCGGCCGCAGTTCTGCCGACAGCGTAAGTTGAAGTACCATCCAATATCCACACCGAGATCCGTGTTGGTTTAGGTTATCAGTTTTAATCGCTCTGTTATCAGTTTGAAATCCAAGTCAAATCGCGTTTCGCATTTTCTCACAGCTCCCCCCCCCGCCCTCCGCGCGAAAAAAATCTGGCGAGTTTCGATATTATTACCTCGTTCGAAAGGCCGTTCTCGTTATAAACACGTTTTGAAATCAACGAAATGTTCAAAATACCGGTGTCGGGTATTCTGTCGGGCGCCAGCAAAGTGTCCACGAAGTGGTTCGTGCCCAGCGTCGGTTTGCACGTATCGGCGCCAACGAAACTGAAAGAGAGTAAGTACAAATGTGTTATGGGCCGTCGGTGTTTTGTGTGTTTAATGTGCCGCTCTTGTCGAAACCTCTAGTACACGCCAACAAGGTTGGTGGCAAGTTGATCATTGAAGGAGCTTTCGTGCCGTCCCCTAGGAAAGACCACCTCATTCAGAATAACAGCGAATGCTGTTCGTTGTGCAGTCTCGGCTTGAACGTCAAACACACGGTATACCAGTACATTGTTACAGCCGACGTGTTCAAGTCAATTCTAGATTGTTACTTTGTTGTAGGATGTATTGATTCTTAGCCAATTTGTACGAAATGACGGTTGTATGATGCCTCAACGAATTACTGGCCTTTGTAGAACCCAGCAGAAAAGAATGTCTAAATTGGTGTCGATGGCGCACAAAGCAGGTAATTTCTGTCTAATTACGTTGTAGACTATTCTTAATTATTTTAAAATACTGAACTATTAAGTTTTGTTTTAAATATTATACTTTTTTTAAATTTTGTTTGACATAAACAAGTGGGTATGTATAACATAGTACTTATTGTTCTGATTATTATTTTTCTTCCTAATATTAAGTCTTGCCCAGTGTTAGAAAAGTTCATTTAAAAACTGAATTAATCACATCCACATTCAGTGTATAAGAAATTACCTTGTTTAAGTTTTCACATTCATTATTTTTTAAACGAAACTTGCTTACGTTTACATTCACTGAAAAATAAACGTGTTCATTGGGTTGTTCATTCATTTTTATATTTAAAAAAGGGGCAAATAATTGCTATTAATAATAAAAAAACAAAAACACCCAAGTTAATATTTTAAATAATTTAAACTATAGGTACTTGAAACAAAAATAGTTAACATTTCAAAATTGAACTTTGCCCTTTTTTGAAATTTTGGTTTAACACTCATGAGCATTTCCATTCAAAATCTAAATATCAGTAGGTAAATTACGTAATATGAATATAAATATATGCCGTCTTAGTGAGCAACTTAATAAGATGTATGTTGATAGTAACTGACAATTGACAACTGTCATTACATTCTATAGGCGATAATGCAATGTTAGTTTTTTCAACGGTTCTCACCACTACTGTTTCTCTGTGTATTATTATCTTTATTATTAGATTTATCTATAACTACTACAGACATTTTCTTCAAACGAGTAGTTCTTTTAAAATATCAGTTATGCTCACATTCACACTGTATTTATAAGAAATTAGTGACTTCCACTTCATATGAATGTAAATGCGTGGTTTTCAAACACTAGTCTGGCTAAATCAAGGAAATAACTTAATTCTTTTCAGTTCTAATATTATATAATATTTACTACACTAAATTTGTTTTAAAATAAATATGTGATATATATAATTAACTTATACTGTTTCATACTGTATTTATGCTTAGTCTAAATAATATTACTATACAATTAATACTTAATGTTTAAATATTATTGAAAATGTTTGTAGGTTTAATGTGTGATTTAGCTCCAGCAAATAGCAAAAAGGATACCACTAAAAGAAAGTTATGGAAAAAATACAATACATACTTTGATGAATCCACTATTAAAATTTATGAGAGTCATTTCAAAACAATTAAGGAAAACATTATCCTTGACTACATGAAAACAAGAAAACAAGAAAATTAATTAATTGGTTATAATCAACAATATTAAAACTTAAGAGTAGGGGTAATCTGTACTTTTTTCTTGTTAAAATAAAATATTTATAATATATATTATACCGTAATATACTATTTAACTAAGATATTGTGTTAAAAATAACTAAAATGCATTTCCTTGGAATGACCTTATTTACTGGTTAAAATGTATTATATTATACTCATACTTTGGGATTCATATTTATATGGTAATAGTCTAGGCTGGACATTAATGAGTTAAAAAGTTAGGTTACTTAGTTAAATAGCGAGTTACTTTTAACTAACGAGTTACATTTTTTCCATATTATTCAGTAACTTATGAGTTAATTGATTAAATACATTAAGTTAATTTTTTTCTTAATCCACAGGTTATTAGACTGTCCACATTATTTATACATATAGAAATAATATGAATGATGTGTTCAGCATTAAAACACATTTTTATGGAGCCATGTACACAAAAGTCGTATTCTTGTCGTATGCGGTCTACCTCACTTGTTTCTACATGTCATATGCGGTCTACCGCACACTTGCCGTCTACCACACATGTCTTTATACGTCATATCAATTAAATCGAAAAATAATTATAAAAACAAATAAAATAATACAGTATGTTGTATGTCAATATGTATAAAAATCCAAAAATAATATACTATGTCAAAATAATCATAAAATAAATAATTATAAAAACAAATAAAATAATACAGTATGTTGTATGTCAATATGTATAAAAATCCAAAAATAATATACTATGTCAAAATAATCTACGTTTTTATTATTTAAATTAGTTACAATATAACTTTACGTCTCTTAAAAAACATTCAAATATATCATCATTGCTTACAGCACAAACTGAACTGATTATCTTATATGTTTACGACTACAGTCACGATTTTGGCAGGACCTAAGTTTTATTATAGCAGGTATTTTATTATTGATATAGAAATAACATCGTTAAGATAAAACTTAATTGTCATTGCGGTCGAATCGTTGAAAATGATCATTAGTAGATAAAAATTGTGTGGACGTGTGGTAGACCGCATATGACATTATAGGAACATGTGCGGTAGATGACAAGTGTGCGGTAGACCA
>JANEHU010000069.1:0-18211 GCA_027563435.1 Nasonovia ribisnigri
AAAACGTCATTATTGCTAACAGCGTTAGTCCAGTAAATCGCGATACGATTATTAGTAATATCATAAACATTTCTGAAGAGCCTTTTGTCATTGAGGAACTAACCACACAACATATTGAGTGGGAACCTTATCTTGACACAGTTTTAACTGTTTCTTCTGATGACACAGAAATAAACGATCGCATTACATTATTAAAAAACGAAATTAAAACGGACGACTTAAACCGCGAAGAACGGGAGCGTATACTAGATTTATGCTGCGAATACGCGGATCTTTTCTATTTGCCGGGGGACTATTTAAGCGCCACCGATGTCGTCACGCACGAAATTAATACACCGCGTTGTACGAAACCAATTAATATACGACCATACCGTTTACCTTGGGCGTATCAGGAAGAGATCGAGAAACAAATTAGAGAAATGAAACATAACAATATTATACGTGATTCCAAATCACCATTTAACTTTCCACTCGTAGTAGTAAAGAAAAAGAATTTAGACTCGACAGGTAAACCCAAATTACGTGTCTGCGTGGATTTTCGGAAACTAAACGAAGTAACGGAAAATGAAGCTTACGGACTTCCAAACTTACTTGAGATTTTAGAATCATTGGGGGCATCCAAGTATTTCAGTACACTAGATTTGGCAAGTGGGTATCACCAATTACATATTAATCCCGCGGATACTCATAAAACCGCCTTTTCCACAAAATCTGGTCACTACGAATTTTTGCGCATGCCATTCGGGCTGAGCTCAGCTCCAGCCACATTCACACGAGCGATGAAATCTGTTCTTATGGGTCTCGAGGAAATGTGCACTGCATATTTAGACGATATCGTAGTACACGGGTCTAGTTTAAATGACCACCAGAAAAAACTCGAACAAGTTTTCAATCGACTACGCGTACACAAACTTAAGTTACAGCCACAAAAGTGCTCTTTCTTACGGAAAGAGGTTATCTATTTGGGGCACATAATTAATGAAGACGGGGTGTCACCTGATCCGAACAAATTAAAATGCATTCGTGAATATCCAAAACCAAAAAACGCAAAAGACATTAAATCTTTTCTTGGGCTACTTAACTATTACAGACGTTTCGTCGATAACTTTGCCAAGATTGCAAAACCACTGGGAAAATTCAAAAAACAGGGGCGAGCGCTTAAACTAAGCGAGGCTCATTCGATACTGTGCAAGGGGGATCATGGTGCTCCGGAAGCACATAACCCCGAAACAGACGTCCTATGGACCCGTTGCCTATTCGGAAAACTGCGTTTAAAATATCGAGAGTTGATTGATGATATTGTATTCAATTAAACATTTCGTTAATTTTATTATTATTATTTTTTATATATATTTATCTCATATTAATTTTGGAAAAGGGTTGCATTTTATTTACATTTTATTTACATTTTATTTTTTATTTTATTTTTATTTATATTTGATTATTTTATTTTTTAATTTTACAACCTACTATACTACTAAAGATTTTCAACGTAATAGACTAATAAGTTGAAACAATTTTCAGACTTTTACTCATAACCATACCGTTCGCATCGGGGACTTTTCGATACACCGACGAACAATTAACACAACATTCCGGTCTTTACTACGAAAACAGGGGACCTTTGAAACTTATAACATCTCAATGGGATCTTACTGCATACATTAGTCTTACTAAATATAATGAAGAATTCGAATACATAAACACCGTAATAGACCAAACAAAAGTATTGTGTGCTGAACACATGCACGATCCGGTTACGAATAACTTTAACTGTAACAACCTACTTTTAACAGCAACCTCTATAGTTGACAATTTATATAATAAAAAGACACAAGTCTTAGATTCGATTGGTCACATAATTACTAGACGTAGTGCTTTAACTAAACTCGTGACAAAAGCAGCTAAATTAATATACGGAATATGTAATTTAGAATGCATACAAAAATTTAATTTTAATATAGCCGTAGCCCAAAACACATCACAATCTAAACTAATAAAAGAACAAATTAAAGTAGTACAACTACAACATAATTTAGTGTCACATAATAATGTAACTATGTTACCATTTACATTAACTGTAAACGAATTAACAAACATTACCAAAGAACAACAAATAAAAAATTATTTGACAAAACATTTTATACACGTTAGCTTATTAATTACAAAACACATGGTAGAAACAAACACACTATTAGAAATAATACAACAAGCTAAAATGGGAATTATACACCCAAGCTTAATAACTCCCAAAGAGTTATTAGAACATATCAAAGACATTAAAGTATCATTACCTGGGGGCACTGATTTACCAACTGATTTCGACATACAAAACATTTATGAATTAGTAAGGCTCTCAGACATAGCTATATATTATTCAAATGACAACTTAGTGTTTATAATTTCATTACCTTTAATTTATCAAAATAATTTTATTTTATATAACTTAATACCTGTGCCAGTATGCACTGGAACAGATTGTGTGTATGTAAAACCTAGTAATAAGTATTTAGCCATAAGTAAAACTAAAGAGCATTACGCCATTTACGACGAATTTTACTATACTCACTGTAAACACGGTAGAGATTTCCTTTTGTGTCCTGAAGGTAATCCTTTACATCCACGTTCGAGTAGACCAGCATGTGAAGTACAACTACTACAGGATCCAGTAAAAGTTCCACCGAGCTGCGAAATCAGGCACGTTCAAATTGGTACTTCCATATTCCATAAAAAACGTTTCAAAAACGAATGGATTTACGTTACTAGCTACGACGTAATATTCGTTACGTGCGATGAAGATAAAGAATCAACCAGCCACACCTAACCTAACCTAACCTAACCTAACCTAACCTAAGGAGTAGGAATAATACGACTAAATGAAACTTGCAAAGGGTACGCTGCACGGGATGTACTCATACCAGGCAAAGTCGATTACAAAGCTGATTATAACGACTTTTTCCCAAAATCAATAATAGAGCGAGTCAAAGATATACCATACACTGATAACAACAATTTAATGGAGGACTATCACGTAAAAACAAACAACATGGATGACTTACACTCGGTCTCCAACTCGAAAAAACAGTTGGACAATCAAAATAAATTTATTTCCAAATTGAACAAAATTGAAGATGTACAAAATGTTTTTAACTATACAACATATGTAATCATAACTATTATCTTTATGACAATAATAATAGTAGTAATAGATAATGTCATCACAAGAAAAAAATCAAACACAACAGAGTCTCAACCAGAAGCGGAAGAACTTAATCCAAACCAAGACGTACCACTAGAAAGTATTGACATAGTCGAGTTTCCACTTACACCGAGGAACAGCCCAGCAGGCTCATATCCACAACTACGTACATACCTGGAGTAGAAAAGGAAGTCAGGGACTTCCAGCTTCGAGGGGAGGCATGTAGTAAACCGACGAGGTCGCTTTACTATATATATATACTATATAAGTATTCTAAGTTTGACAATAACAAAACTAGAAATTAGAATTAGAATTAGGCACGTAGTAAACCGACGAGGTCACTTTACTATATATATATATTATATAAATATTCTAAGTTTGACAATAACAAAACTATAAATTAGAATTTACGTGTCTTGCTCTTAAGAATAACAAATTCCTTTTTCCAAGAATCCACCTCCTAGACCCTACCGTGTACACTCAGGACGTACCGAGAACCATATAAATACGGGTCTCTGTCCGTCTTAGAATTAGAATTAGTCTACCATCCCATACTTGTAAGACTTAGTTTGGTCGTTGAGCCTGGTCCTCAACATCGCCGCCACTCTAAGTCTATTCCCAGTAATTTTTAAACAAGTGTAATTTTTATTTTTAGTAACTAATTTCTCGGGCAGTCGCTTAAGCGCTCTGTCCTCAAATTTATATATGTAACTTTTCAAACATTATACTTAATAACTTTAATAAACTTATCATAACTACTACGGCGTAACTTGTTACTCTGTCAAACCTTCTCCTATGCAACACGTCAACGTCGTTGGATTCAAATATAAGCGTTAGTGAGGGATCACTACAGTTATTAGTTAATACTTATTAGTACCTAGGTAAGGTATTAATCAATAAACAATAGTATATTCACTTACTTTAATATGGCTTCTTAAATTTGAATTGGAGGAAGTCGAAGTAGAGATGAGTTTTTCTTTAGGGATACATAGCAAACATTTAAATGTAATATTATTATTACCATCACTATGCAATGTTTCCTTAAAATATTTGTTTAAATAACTCCATTTTGTGCATTTTGATTGCGATGTATCAGTATCCATATTAGTATATTACAATGTATTTTCAATTTTGTTCATAAAAATTAAATATTGAGAGCAATACAAATTTATTATAGCAATACACAACAATAGTTTATAGTGTAATAAAGAATAGTAAATTGTTGACAACGCGGCACACGCTATAGTCGACAGTCGAATGCCTGCTTTTAAATTTTACAGCACCAAGTTTGTCATGTCATTTAAATATAGAGTAGGTATAGACTATATAATATTAAGTATTATTATTATTCGTTCCAGACATTAGTTGATATTTAATAATAAATAATAATCCCCCGGGTATAGTAAATAGAATGGGTCACTCTCTTCTCTCACTCCAAGCAAAATAAAATTATTCTTATCATTTCCATGAATGAATATAAAATATACAAACAACAAATTTTAATTAAAACTGACAGCTTACAAACGTATAATAATTAATAATATGGGATATTGTGTTTCGATTATATATGTTTTTCTTTTCTAAATAATAATTACCCGCATGGCCCTAATCTTTAATATCTAGATTCTAGACATACTATATACTATATAGTATATTCATATTCTGTGAATAAGGAATAATATAAAATATTATTCTTTATTTCTCATAAGTCGTTTCGTGTATTTTGACATTTTGTAAGTTCCATTATCTATTAGCATTGTTTAAATATACAATAACTATAATAAATAATAATATTATTATAGTATATTTAATCAATGGTAGGCCTCTACTTGTATTTAAATACGTTATTTATAGTGCAGAACACTTCGACAGTCTATAATATTTACTATTAATAATATTATATAGCAGAATAATTTATATTTAACATAATAATTATTGTTATTATATTTTTTTTTTTATTACACAAAATGCTATAATAAATCTTTGGGGTTCGTACAAAGAAAAAAAAATAACTTAACGTGACTATAAAATAAATTTAACGCGTAAGTTAGAATTTACTTTAAAAATAAAGTAACTCGTTAAGATAGAAGTTACTTCTTAAAAAAAAAAGTAACTCGTTAAGTAACTTAGTTAAAAGTAACTTAACTTTTTAACTTAACTTCAACTTTTTAACTCGTTAATGCCCAGCCTTGCCTATATCAGGGGTCACCAACTGGCGGACCGCGGTCAGGATACGAACCGTGAACACTTTATTTACGGACCCTTATCCACGGAATAGTTTTTAAATTTGTATAATATAGAAACTATAAATGTGTCATATAAAATTTATATCACATAAGCCGCTTTTTTTAAGATGAACTTCATTAAAAATAATTTCAGATCTCGGTTAACAGATATAAACATCTAAACGAATTAATGCAAATCAGTTGCTCCATCTTCACACCAAATATTAGGAAGCTTGTGAAAACTAAAAAATGTAATTTTTTACATTAAAAATGAAATATTTCAAGTATAATCTTTTTTTCGCAAATTCACATTGAATAAATTAATAAATATAAATACAAATTTAAAAAATGTAAAATACAATTTGAATAAATAAATATGTATAATTACAAATTTATAAAATATACCTATATACCTATTTACTAACATGTGCAGAAGTCAATGAAATTGTTTGGACCGCGGAAAATTTGGTATGTTTCAAAACGGACCTCAATAGAAATTAGTTGGTGACCCCTGACCTATATAATACATATAATATAGTTCTAACATCTTTAAAATGTAAAATTGTACAACTTGATCATAAAGTTGTAGATGTATCGTCTGTCATGTGGACAAATTACCATATTATTATGTACAATATTAATGTTTACTAAATGTATACGTACAGTGGCGCACAGCTATTTTTTAAAAACCCTTCTACATTTCTCATCAACCCACCCACCCACCCAAAACAGTAAAGAATAAAAGTATTAAGTAAAATTTAAAATGGTATGGCAATTTTTTCCTGTTATCAACTAACATTAATTATTTTAGGCTTTTCCCAAACTATTATGCTTTGTGGACTGTGGAGCTTGCCAACTGCATATGTTATGCATTTAATTAAAAATACCTCATTATCCATACTTTCATATTATATATATACATATAACAGCCATCAATTTAATACTAAATATTTTTTTGGGTTCCATAAATATATACCTACTGCTTCAAAAGCGACTAAAGAATTTCGGGAAGTACTGCTTTCAACTAATATAATGTATTTTTAATGTCCTAACTATAAATGCATAAATTTTAAAATCAAAAACAAACACCACATTTATTTAATCTAGATTTACTAAATATCATCAGATTATAATTAACAATTGTAAATTACAATTTATTTTTAATAGTATGTAGGTATTACTCTTTGTTTGTGTAAATGTAATATAATAAAACATAAAAAAATACCATGGACAAAATAGATATAAATAAATATATTATCAAAATCAAATTAAATAGTTAATAGCTTAAGCAATCCTGGGTTCTTTGAAGAAAATATATTCAAAATATTATCATAATCTAAATCAATGTCATTTTCACAAGAGATTTTCATCAAATTTTCCAATCGCTCTCTGGCCATGGTTGAGCGCAGTCTGTTTTTTATTATTTTAAGCTTGGAAAAACTACGTTCAGTAGTTGCACTACCAACTGGTAAAGTTAAGGCAATTTTTACCATTATATATAAGTTTGGAAATACATCTTGAAGTTTATTTTTCCAAAATATGCTGAAAATAATATAAGAAAAAATAATAGATTAGAAATTTAATGTTAACATTGGACAATCAGCTTTAGTTGGCAAACAAAAATCTAGATAAATAACTATTTTCTATTTTTATTATTTTTATTTAATCTTCAACATAATGGACCACAATGCCCCACTAAACATAATTCTTCAATCCTACCAAATAATTAAAAAAGTTTTAAAAATATATAAAAATAAATACATAAATAGATTAATAACTAATTTAAATTTAAATATAATGAACACCTACCTTCTAGTTCAGTTTCAAATGTTTCAATATGAGTATTATTTTGGCTAGAACTGGAACTATAGACACCAAAAAACCGAGAAATGCTATTGTTCAAACTTAATTTTCTTGTCTTACACGAATAAATATGTCGTGTCCAATTTGTTTTATTGAGTCCTTCTCGTCGTTTACCACACACACAAACTTTTTCTGAATTCATAGTTTTTAATTGTTTAAGTGTTTAAAAATTTAAACACTATACAGTTGAATGACGTAAATAGGTACAATGAATATTAAATAATATAATTACAATATATAATGTTTGTAACAAAAAGTTCAATGATTTTCGCGCGACAACTACACGAGTACACTGTTGTTACTTGTTTGTACTCTGTACAAAACTGCTAATAACTAATAGTAATGACTAATGACTAATGATTAATGACCAACAGCCAACCCAAATAAGCTAAAAAGAAAAACACAATTCACAAATATTATTTTAGTAGGCTGTAATCGTATAAGAGCCGATTACGATTTAGTACGATCTATGGGCCTACGGTATTTAAACTAGGTTGTTTGAACACCGACCCTCTTGGCGCGGTTCTGTCGGACCAAAGGTCATCACGGCGCGAGTGACAATCCGGTCAATACAGCTATTTCTGGCCGCTGACTTGTCGCCACCGTCCTGGTCGACGCGTGAACTTTGTCGCGCCGTTTACACATCTTTCGACACAGTCGTTAAAGCCGGTCGTGCTGTGTTGTTGCCGCGGCAGGCTCTACACACTGTATATGTGTGCCCGGTTTTGTTTTTTGTTGTCCGGTGACACTTTGTATGAACACGGTATTTGTTGTAATTGAATGATTTTATTTTCAATAATAAATATATCTTACAATAGTGTTCATCCGGTTTTTAACAATATTTTCATTTGAAGCTTTATACTCAACGAGCGTACATTTAAAATATTGTATTTAGGGATTTTACAATTATAAGGGGGGACATATATATCAGTACTGACTCACGGTTATTATCGGGTTTTGTAATTGAAATGCAGGCGTAGAGGCTTGGATGGTGTACGTGGGTTCCTGTGTTATGACTTACAGCGACTGATCGACTCTGGACGGCTGCGTTTCCTCCACTAATCTTGACAGCTCGGCGCGGGTTGGCGGCGGCAAGATAGGATGACAATGGATACAGCCAAAACGTATCCGTAACTAACGGTTTCAAGTACCGTCCGGCTTACGTCAGGTCTGTGATCGGCTCGGTGTGGCGGCGACTTGACAAAAGTTCGGCGTCTCGTTCCGTTGGTGGTGATTGTAACAGCGGCTCGGCGTGGTATGGCGGCAGCTATGAAATGCGTCGTCTCGGTTCCGTTGACGGTGGACTGTAGCTACGACTAGTCCTACTCGGCGGTAGAGAACGGGATTTATTCGGGAAGACCTGTAGCGTATCCGTGACTAACGGTCACAAGTACCGTCCGGTTTACGCAGGTCTGGGAATGCAAATGCTTTCCACCTGGATCGTCTCCGTGACTAACGGTCTCTAGTACCGTCCGGTTGACGTTCACTGGTGTTCAGCGGGGAGAGTGTATCGTTCCGTGTTGGCTGGCCTCTATATATGTGGTATTGGGCGGCTCTCTCTCGTGTAGACTGATCATGTTGTCTTAAGTATATATTGACTGTTTGTGCATACGTTATAATATTTATAGATATGGAAAATGATAGATAATAAGCTGTAGTTTCTGAATATGTAACTCTTTCAACTGTAAGTTGAAAGGTTATTGAGTAAAGTTGATTTTTTATAATGGGCGGCGGGTGGTTTTATAGTTGTTTCCAATCAACGCTCTCTGGATGCAGTGTTGGTAGTGAGTGGCGGTAGTTACTTCGCGTGTTCGACGCGAGAGTGTGCTGTGTGCGTACGGCGTATAGAGGGGTAACGAGCAACAAGAGCGCGCTAGTGTCATACTAGTGTCTCGTTACATTGTCCCCTTTTTTATTATTACAAAACGGAGAAGTATGATATGTATTGTAATAATAAAAACTGTTGAAATTGCGGGCCAGAAAAATCATATTCCCCACCAACTTGATAGATGCCAGATGCAATGTTACTTTAATGATAAAGTCTTACTTAAGAAATGCACCATCATCCATCGAAACAATAACTTGCTTCAGGGACTGGAACCGGAACCGAAAGAACCGGTTCTGGAACCGGTTCTTGGAGAAAATCTAGGTACCGGAATCGGAACCGGAACTCATATTACACAATGCTTAGAACCGGAGTTAGAACCGGAACCCCATTTTAATAAGCAATAAATTTTCCGGTTCTTTAAGGTTCTTATCGGTTCTAAGAAAAAGTTCTGTATTTCAAATAATTGAACATTTTATTTAAATAGGATTTTGTTGTAATCAAATAATCATTTTTCATAGAAATATTTTTGTTTTGTACATAATAAAATGTGGTATTTTACGTTATTAATTCGAAATAATCGTATTGTAATTTGTAGGAAAGACCGACACTGATTAATTTATATTTTATACACATACACCATACGGGTTGCATTTTTCATTGGTAATAATAATATAACGAGAATGGTCGATAACAATGATGTATTTTTCTACGAATGTTTACATATTTTATAAAATACCAACGAAATAATATTTATATAGTTATTTATAACTCTGTCCCACGACTCAACTCAGTCACACACTCACACATTGACACATACGAGTAATTTACGATTTATTTATCATGTGGTCATACTGTAATTAGATGTTTTGCTTATTAGGCATCGACCGAATATACATAGACTAGATATTTTTGATTATTCACTACTCAATACCGAAGTCTAAACGTCTCATTTGTTACCCATTTAATATATTTTTTAACATGGGCCGTGTTGCTAAGTCCATTGTACACAAATATTTTTTTTTCAACAAGCAAGAAAATTTGTCCACTTGCAAAACATGTACAGGAAATTTAAAAGTAAGTACCTATTATACCTATGTTTTTCAATTAATTATCTAATACAATTGTTATTAAAAACATTTATCTTTTACTATTTCCTTCTAGGATTCAAAATGTATTTATTATGCAGTAGGCACATAATACTATTGTGATTTTAATTAAATATTTTATTTGTTTATGCAATTATAATATATAATGGCTTTATGTTAAATATGTGTAAAATATTCACCAACATTCTTTACTAAATATTTTATCAAATTTTGATTACTGCATTAAAAATTAAAAGATTGTGTTGTATAATATTATATATTTAAGGCTTTAGTAGGTCTTTTAAACAATCCAAAAATTGTTAAACAAAGTCAGAGGTTTTGTTCGGAAGTTACGCAATCAAAATTATGTATATTTAATCAAAAAGGAAAAATTAAAAACACCTATATTAGACTGTTTGACCCGTTGGAATTCTACTTATGATATGCTGGAAAGGTTGCAATATCTAAAAGATTTTATTCAAAATATGTCAGTTAATGACAAAACGTTAAAAAAAGTTGCTTTAAGTTACTATGATTGGCAACAAGTTGAAACAATCTCCAAAGCACTATTACCTGCAAAAGTATGTTCAAAAAAACTACAAACTGAACAGTTAACAATGACAGATTTTTATGGGGCATGGATTTCCTGTAAGATTCAAACGAATGTATTGAATTCAAACTTTGCTAATAAATTAGTACAGTTAATGACCAATAGAGAAAAAATTATTTTGAATAACCAAGTCTTACTTGCAGCTATTTTTTTAGATCCACGATATAATATTACGTTGAACAGAGAACAGTCAGCTACTGCAATTCGACACTTGACCAACATTTGGATTTGTTTAAAACAAATGGAACTGAATAAAGAAGATGTTAATTCAATAAACCTTGAGTGCCATCATAATGCAAGTGATCATAATAGTCCAACAGACCCCATAGATGATCATGAAATATATCTTAGAAGCAAAGTTAATGATGAATCTACGTCTTCTGATTTTGGCACTTTATCAAATTCTCAAACTGAAACTATTGGAACCAAAATCGAGACACTTTTAAAATCATTTAGTATTGAAGAAAAAAGATTGTGCCATAAAATAAATATTCTTCAATTTTGGAAATCTAAAAAATTAGTATATCCAGAACTTTTTGAGCTTTCAAATGTGGTATTCAGTGTTCCAGCAACCCAAGTTAGTGTAGAAAGACTATTTTCTGGCTTGAAATTTGTGTTATCTCCGTATAGGTGTAACATTTCAGCTAAAAATTTAGAAAACCAATTACTCGTACGTACAAACATGGTATTTGAAAAGAACAACAAAAATCTATAGACTATAAGGAGTATCAGTCTACTTAAATATATTTTTAAATATTATGTTTTACTAAAAAAGTTGTTGAATTTGTTTAATAAAGTCTTCGGTATGCGTTTTATTGTTACACACATTTTGTTTGTTTTCTGCTTCTTGTGACTGTTTAATTCTTTAATACCTTCCTACCTAATAATAAAGGACTTCAAAACTATTTTATAACAAGTTTTATTAATTTTCATTTTTTTAGTATAAATTTAAGGAGGTTCAAAAAGTTCTAATAATATCTAGATTAATATTACATTACAAATAACGTTAGTCGTTACTAACATTACACTATTTTAAATTAGAAATTATAAAATTAATTTTGCAAACCGACTTATATTAACTAAAAAGTAATAAGTATTTGTAAAAAGTATTTAAATACATGCGTAGTATTTGTATCTGTATTTAAATACAATACAAAAGTACCTATATTTTACAAAACTGGGCCAAGTTATGATTGTATGAGTAAAAAATCTATCTAATAAGCTAAAAGTATTGTTTGAAAAAACTCATTTTTAAGAACCGGTAAGAACCAGAATTAACCGGAACCGGAACCGGAACCCTTATTTTGTAATTTTAAGAACCGGAATCGGTACCGGAACCAATATATATTTTTTTTTAAGAACCGAACCGGAACCAGAACCGTAAAAATCCTTAAGGTTCCAGTCCCTGACTTGCTTCAATAACTGTCCTTCCTCTAAAGTACTTCATGATCCTCTTATACCATTACAATTAACGAACAAGTTTGACAATTTGGAAGAAGATTTAAAAACATTTATTGCAGAGAAAACTAAAAACTGTTTGAATTGCAATGGAAAAAAAACAACTTCAAGGTCTCTTGGAGAACATTTATTTATTGAAGTTGACTATTTTTCTGGGGAAATATCACACGAACTTCAAGAATTTCCTGACTATATAGAGATCAACAAAGACAGGTATTATATCTTAAATTAAACAAATTTAAATTAATAATGATAAATAAAAAATAATTATGTAAATATGTTGTATAGATGTGTAATTATTGGCGTAGTTGGATATGGAAATGATCATTATATTTCATACATTAAAAGAAACGGCAAATGGGAGGTCCACAATGATTTGCAATCAAAAATAGTATGGACAACACCAAAAAAAATAATTGAACCACATTTATTAATGTATGTTAAAATTTAATTAACATGTAACTTTTACTTTAAAATATTTAATAAAAAAATCTATACTTGATAAAAAATCTTATTCTATATTTCTATCTTAATCTATGTGTATTAAAATCTAAGTAGAATAAAAAAATTTTGATAAAATATAAAAGACAATTGAATGGAAAATAAAATAATTTGCAAAAATAAAGCACAGAAAATACAATTTTAATTTGCAAATCCTAAAAACCGATTTGCAATTATTTGCAATTAATTTGCTAAATATTAGCGCTGGTTTGGATTCACTTCAACCAAAGTGGGGAGAGGGGCTTACTTCATGGTCATAGCGGACTCATGGTTTAGTGATTAATTAATAACAATTTAAAAAAATTAAATTACTAATAGGTACATTTTAAAATTTGTGGTTAATTCATTTTTCTATGTAGGTAGGTATAATTCTTATTAAGGCGCCCGGTACCAATGTAATTTTGTATACAAAAACACGCTCTACGGGAATAACGATACAGCCTTGTGGAATCAACAAAATTTCATAATTTTTTTTTTAATTGTTAGAGGAATTCTACAGCCCGCTTCGAACTCAGTTTTTCAATATTTTATTCTCAAACTTAATAATATGTCTAAAAAAATACAAGATAAAAAGCATTTTTTTAAATATTTTTTAATACAATTGTTTGAAATAAAATATAAAATTAGAGATCGATGCGGGCTGTAGGAAGTCTTCTTCTTTCAGATAAAAAAATAGTCATCAAAATCCGACAATTATACAAAGCTTGAGAGTTATTAACATAAAGTCATTTTTTTTCGATATAATACACCCTATCAACCCCCCCTAAATAGGTATCGGGTAGTAGATTAGTGAAAAAGTCTTATAATTGAGGTGGCAGTCAAAACATAAAAGTAAATTTTCAAATTTTATAGAATTGTGGATAATTTGAAAAACTGGCACCGGGGCCCTTAAAATGATAACATAATTTTCAAAGAAATTGGTCATGATGTATTTAAATACTTTTTGAAGTATTTATGTGGTATTCTAAATGCAATTTTTTAAATGTATTTTTTTAAGTATTTTGAATACTTTTTAAAAGTTGCAAATTACAAAACCGAGGTTGCAAATAGTTGCAAATCGGGGGCAAAATGATGGTACCAGTTTCGTTCCGGTACGAGCATTTGGGGGGGGGGGGCTACGTGAAGATGGCCCCCCCCCAAAAGGAAAATAAAAATTGTGTTGCAAGTATTGAGTTGCAAATTATGAAACCATCGTTGCAAATAGTTGCAAATCAGTTGCAAATTTTTGGCGTATGTTTTGTAATTATATGAAAACATGGGGGGGCCAACTTCACGCACGTGATTATTCTGCCCATAATGAAGGCGGGAAACTAGTTTCTGGTAGTATATATGTTTCTAATATATAATCAGTAAATATATCAATTTTTTCATCTAACGGTTTAATAGATATAAAATCGTCTGTGAAACAGTTGACACTTCGTCGGGATGAAGAAACGGTAATCCAAAAAAATATTTCAAGTATTTACTTGAATCGCTGTCAATTTTATACTCAGAACTTAAGCCAATTGATTGTATTTTCCTATACCAACTTTGGCCCAAATGAAATCGGCATCCCTTCAGAGTTATTGAAGGCCAAACTGATAAAATAGCCAAATGTATTGCTTTTTCAAAATCTGCAAACACTTTTTTTGGAGAAAATATAATATTGATTTTATTACATTCAGACAAAATGTGGAAAAATGCCTTTTCGTAGGTTTTTAATTCCTTTTATCAGGAAGTAGAAAAAATAATAGTGGTATATATTTATCATTTTGTAAGCCACGAACTGTGAAGATTTGAGTAAAAAGGCTTGGGCAACTTTTGAAAGTTCCGTCAACAAAAATTGTATCAACATTGCTTAAAAACATTAAGTTACTTTTACGAGAAAATAATAAGATATTCGATTCCTTTTCATTTACCAACAAAAAGTTTTCACTACGATTGGTTAATAAGAAATCGCTCATATTGTCTAATGAAGTTTGAAGTTCCTCCAAATTTTTTGGTAATTTGGGCAAAATAGACGATCGTGCATAATGCATATTTTTTCTGATCAATTGTAAATCATGTGTAGTTAAAGTATCTACATCATGTAAGTAATTCGCGACTAATGATTTTACTTGGTTTTTCGCAAATATCGTCGATAGCTTTTCGTTTTAATTGATTACTCACGATTTGACGGTTCAATATTTCGTTTTCTTCATCATGACTATGATTAAGAACTTTTTTGACTACTTCATTATCAGAGTTCAAATGAATATAAGCTGTACAGGTTTTTTCACAACAACAACACCGTTCTAGATTATTTTTTTTAAGTAGGTACTTGTGGAAGCGAAATTTGTACGCACCAATCACAAATAAATCCCTTTGTTTTTCGCCAAACATAGTTTTAATTTCACTCGCCATAGTGATTGTTAAAAGTTGAAAACTTGGTTTAAAAAAAGTAACACGTGTGAATAAGTGAACCGTTTACACTGCACTGCGACAATAATTGTGTTTGTCTATAGAAAGTAACACACTATAAAATTATCAAAGTTTTAACGTAATCGTTTTTATTAAATCTATAATAAATTGATAATAAGTAATAACTAGGGCCCGGATTTCAATGCAAAATGCATCTTTTTTTGGTTAATCTTAGACATGCTTTCCAAGTTTATAATTTGATTCATGTAACAGAGACTTCAAAGGTGAAATTTTTATTTTGCATTATTTTGCTTTTTTTGCATATTTCAATATTTTTTCATTTTTAGAACATATTTTAGCATTTTTCGGTAATTTTTTCGTTTTTAATGCATATTTGTATAATATATAAACATATAGTATTTATACATTTTACGGCCATAGATTAAATATTATAATAGCAGTATTAAATCTCTAATACGACTTAATAATCTAAATATAGCTAACTCAAAATATTACTCGTGTTTTTCGGGGTTTTTCTTACAATTTATAAACTGTTCTAAACATACAATATTGTCTATCTTATTTATTTAATAAAAATGTATAAGTCATTTTTAAGGTCATTTTCCTGGTTAAATGTATTTTTTAAAGGCATTTTTAGCTATTTTTTAGAGCATTTTTCAATGATTTTTAGTGCATTAAAATGGCTATCGAACGATTGAGAACGTTATACCTTTTTGGCCGAACGATTGAGAACACTTAAAAATAACAAAGAACTTACCACTGACCCTAAAAAAACCCAAAAAAGAATACGATTGAGAACGAATTTACGTGCAACGTTGCCATATCATTTATTATTTATTATTCTAAAAAAAAGTCATATGTAATATAAATATGTTTAAAAAATTTAAAAAAATGTAGTATTATAAAAATATGTAATAAATATGTAAAAAAAGAGTAAAAAATGTAATACCTATGTACCTATAAAAAATGTAATAACAAATGAGTTACCTATATATATTAGTTATAGCGGGATAGCGTAATCCAACATAATCTAAATATTTTAATATATTACTTGAACTTTTATTTGCTACATACCACATATATTTATTATGAATATTAATTAAATTTTCCTTTTGTTTTATTGGCATTTCTTTTTTTTTACCCTGTTCTATCGTTGCTATTTTTAATGAAGTTTCTGATTTTGTTTCAATTAGTGTTTGAATAACAATATATTTGCGACGACTAGTGCGACGAAGTCATTCTTTCGTATATCTGGTATCTAAGTTATAAATAAGATCCGATAAACGTCCGATAAATATTAAATATCAACTGGATCAATCGTCCAGCCAAAAAGGTATAACGTTCTTTATCGTTCGATAGCCGATTGTCGTGCTCAATTAATTATATTTCGATTACATTTGGCAACGTTGGAAAAAAAAATAAATATTGAGCGTTCTCAATCGTGTTATCAAAAATAACGTTCTCAACCGTAACGTTCTCAATCGTATTTTACCGATTAAAATCCGGGCCCTAGTAATAACCAATAATTTCGACTTTAAAGATATCACAGGTAATTGGGACGCAATTCAGACGTGCTCAAGAAAAACCCGGGACGCAATTGAAGGGCTTGGTGCAACAACGAGATAAGTCCACTTTTATAAATTGTTCAGTATGAATGAAAATCAATTTTTTTTAATGGCAAAAACGTAGAAAAAAAATGTTTCTACATATTTTAATTCTATTAATCTGTTTTTTTGCCACAAAATATTATTTTTTTTACTGTAAGTATAAACAAAATATTTTTTTTGACCAACTTAAATATTGATTTTAACCCAAAACTCTTTGCAGATTTCTTACATCATATCTTAATGTTCCATTGGTGTTATAATTTTGTATTCTGGAACCTTTAATATTCAATTAAATAAAAAAAATATACAAAAGTAGGTTATGGAATTTTTTGTTGTTATGGTTATTTCATGTTTAAAACACAGTATAGGCAGAATGAAACTTTAAAAACACATTTATTTGTTTATTTAATTTAATAAAAAGCATTATTACAATATACCATAGTATAAACATTTTCCAAATATTAATCTCACCACCTACCATAAATAGTTATAAATTAAAAAAAAAATAATGTCCATACTGGTTACAAGAATCCTTTTTCTTGATTGAGTTGATGAAACAAAAACTGAAAAAATAAAAAAACATTGTTGCAATATACCACAGTATAAACATTTTCTAAATACTAATCTCTTTAAATATACCACCTACCATAAATAGTTATAAATTAAAAAAATAATAATGTCCATACTGGTTACAAGAATCCTTTTTCTTGATTAAGTTGATGAAACAAAAACTGAAAAAATAAAAAAACATTGTTGCAATATACCACAGTATAAACATTTTCTAAATACTAATCTCTTTAAATATACCACCTACCATAAATAGTTATAAATTAAAAAAATAATAATGTCCATACTGGTTACAAGAATCCTTTTTCTTGTTTAGGTTGATGAAACAAAAACTGAAAAAATAAAAAACATTGTTGCAATATACCACAGTATAAACATTTTCTAAATACTAATTTCTTTAAATGTTACCTACCATAAATAGTTATAAATTAAAAAAATAATAGTGTCCATGCTGGTTACAAGAATCTTGTATCTTGATTATGTTAATGAAACGAAAACTGAAAAAAGTACATTAAACAATGTATATTTAGAAACAAACTTTTTATTAATTAAAAAAATATATTATTTTTCCAATAATAGGTATTTAGTTACCTTCAAAGAACATGAATGATGATAATAATAATAATTTAATATTCATTATCAGAAGTTGGTACATTTTCATTATTTTGAACGTCCCCCTCAAGCTGTTCATAGAACCATATAAACTCAGATGGTACATATTTTGATGCTAAATCCTGTACATCTTTTAATTTAGCTGCTTTAAGTTTAAGTTTCATAGAATATAGTAAAGGAAGATGTTCTAGAGGATATTTCAAGTCCGTTCCTGATTTTTGTAAAATAAAATGTTCTTTTAAAGTGCTATTTGCAA
>JANEHU010000070.1:0-78068 GCA_027563435.1 Nasonovia ribisnigri
TGCACGTGCAGTTTTCACTAAGAAGAGTGTTATATTTTACTACAGGTTATAGGACTAAAAATTTTTAGTACTTTAATTTAATGTATAATTATAAATAATAATATATTAATATCTAAGTGTGCAGGCTGATGACAACTGTTACTTACGTCTAATGTCTATAATATTATGTCTTATAAATAAATGAGTTGACGTATACAAATGTACAACAGTTTCATGGTAACGTTTAAACGATTGACAAAAATCCTAATTTTTTTAAACAATAAATGAGTTCTGTTTAACTTGTTTTATGCTCAACCGTATACATATTTTTTTTTATCAGCTTTCAAGTAATATACCTTTAAAGTTATTTGTTTACTGAATACAATATATTGTGTATGTGCTGTGATATTGTACCTATTACCTATAATAATATTTATTATATACTATGTTCGATGGACAATTAGTGCGTATTCCTATAAAAGTAGTATTTATGGATATTGCAAAACGCAATAATATTAGAATATTTTATTTATTTTAGTAACAAAAGCTGATATTTTTATATTACCTATGTAAATTTAAAACATAATGTTAGTGCACCAAAAGATCTGATAATTGACTACATTCTACACCATACATGTTGTATTTCACGTCAGTGTGGTGACTAATGAGTTTGTTATAGCTGATTCAAATTTATAATAAGCCACGACTTGATTTTGGTATCTAAATTAACAAACTTTATAACGGATTACCTACGTTTGATGTACAACAAAATAATATATACCACTGACGATAAATAGTAGTAGATATATAGTTAAATTATAAAGGCTAAAGTTGAAAAATCATCAAATAAGAGATTATTCTCAAAATGGAGACAAACTATAGTTGCGTCTCAGATAAAAAATGTTGCCCAGGTAAATTTTGTTCACAGGTTATTTGCATTCCATGACTTCAAACGCTATAGTTACCTATTGGTTAAACATTTAGATCTTATTGTTTAATTTAATAAAATATTTAACAAAGATAAATAATTTTATTTGTAGGTTTTAATTCATTTTGTTTCTAATAATACAACGATAATACGATTTTGAACATAATAAGTAGGTACCTATAATAGTTTAGAGTTTTTGTAGAAATATTAACCTAATTAATACATAAATAATAAAAATAAAAAAATAACAGGACTTATCCGTCAAAGGTTATATGGGACGAATGTAGTATTCTCCCCTTTAAAATATAAAGATGAACAAAGAAACTTCGACATACCCAACACCCTAGATGCAGCACTCGGACTAGACGCAGATACCATCACACAAATCCTTAAATTCTTAAGCAAAACTTTACTAATCTGTACATTAAAATTTAAATATAAAATGTAAAAAATCATGTAATTGTAAATAATTATAACTACCTAATGGCCTTTGTCGCAGATGTTAATTAAAAACAATAAAAATAAAATAAATATAAAGATGACACAATGACATGTTATGTCTATACAGAACACACTCTACAGAATTCGCTCCAAAATAAACAATGCAAATAAATAACTCAAACATTTAAGAAACGAATAATTTATATTATATTTCAACAAAGTGTAATATCCCATCATGCTTTGATGCGCAAATACTTATATATTACATTTTGGTGAGTTTAAATTATTGTATCTGAATTAAATTATAAAACAGTTAATTTTATCCATCACAAAATATAAGCTGTTAAAAGGTTATAAATCCGTATGATTATTTCTACGTTTAGCACATAATAACATAAAAATCTCTTTTCGGTAATCTACTATAATATAATAGCTACTTATGAGTTATAAAATAAATCGAAATATAAATACTTAATATTTTAATATTGCTTTAGAAATGTAATTATAATCTACTTAATATCCAATTTACCTATCTGTGTATAATCTAATTTAATTTTGGAAAATGTAATAAACCATAGCGAAAACTTTTCCTGAATGGCTTGTAATAGTTTGAATGACGATTTATTAGCTATAACATAGAATACTGTTATATAGAACCCCTTTATGAGGATAATGTTGATGTATTCATTGTCTTATGCACTTGTGGCGGAAAATAATAATTGAACTTTGTCCTTGTAACAATGATGAATTCAATCAAACATTGACGAACGTCGTTTATGGTCAATACTCGTCGTAACCGTCATTGAGATATTTAGATGAAGTTTGAATATTTTCCATTATGATAAATCAGAAACGTACGATTATTATTACCTACCATACAGAATTTACGCAAATGTAACACATGTTTTATACCTCTTTAGAAGTATATAAATTTCTTATTACATTAAATTAGTTGATTGATCGATTTTTAATATCAAACTATGAATCATAAAATGTACATTTGTAGACATTATTCTATCCTTGTTGTGTACCTACCTACCTGTATAATATATTATAATTAACATGTTTGGTACTTTATATTTAACTATGTTAATTCTTCTTGATTATAATATATGCGACTACTTGTATTTATTTTAATACTATCTTTCAATCATTTTTAGTAATAGTTCAATTTTTATCTCGAGTTCTAAGTTATAAAAATATAAAGAATCATCTACTTACAACGATATAATTGTTCATAATCGAGCGTCATGATGAATACCTCTTCGTTTTATGAAATATTTTTAATTCAACGTTTTTACATGAATTAAATTATTAATTTGTATTAATCATACGTATTCAACGAATTAAGTATTAGTATATTTTGTGATTACAGTTTAAAATTAATCATTTGGAATAATAACTTTTAAAGTTTATTATATTATGTAAAATTACGAATTTTCAAGCTTTTTATGACAATACTATTGTATAATCAACAATTCGGATTATCCTCGATAAAGTTTTCATATTTAAGTTACAACAATTTTTAATTAAAACCAATTTTCTTTTTGGAAATTAATTTATTTTGCACCGAAAAATAATTGAATTGCAGCATTTCTTATTTACCTAGAGTCGATTGTTTTTAATTAGTTCTTAAGAAATGGAAAGTAAAATGTTCACTACATATTACCTTGCACACAACACTATTTAATGATAATGCTTGTTGAAATGGATTTGCGGGAATCCACTTGGTTTCAACGATGCTGTTATCACCACGCCCATGACAATTTTTTTTGAATCACCAAAACAGGGCAAAAACTAAATAAAAATTAAACATAGGTACAAATGTGCCAGAAAAAAAAATCTCATTAATATTTTACAAGACACTGTATTTTTTTATTGTAATATTTTACGGCGAATTTCCACCATTTTGATTATAAGTTAACAGTGTTAGTAAATTTGAAAACTTAAATCGGTTTATCACAGACGTCACAAGCTTCATATAGCTTACGGTTACATAAACGTTAAACAAATTTAAAATAAAAACCATATTATGTAGCAAGTACAGGCTTTGTTATTCGTCTAACTTACGTTGATGCTCCCCATACGTTGACGTCACCGGATAGTATTAAGTTGCGATATAACAATTTAACACTAAAACTGAAGTGTTCATACAAAAACGATTTTGTGTAAAGATCGAATAAATACCACAGTTGATTAAGTTTTTTTAGACTTATCTGTAATTTTTCTTATGATTACGATATTTCTTAGAAAAATTGAGAAAGTAACACAAATACGCCTTACAGACTTAATTTCCGATGTTTGGGTAATATAATATATAAGGATTTTTGTATTTACACTATTTTATTATCAGAGAAATCGAAAAAAAAATTGTAAATAGTATATGAGTATTTATTGCTTAACTTTGGAAGACATCTTACTTTAAATACTTAGGTGAGCATATTAATTTTAGATCCACAAGCTAAATACCTAATTTTCTTGGAATCTAATGTATTTATTTTTATCATAACAAATTATATTTTTTTTTGTAAATTTTGCATTCTTATCAATAATATAATTAATTATTTTGGTTAGCATAAAATTAGAGATGTCAGCTTACAGGCATCTAAAATTGATATTAATATTAATGTACCAAGCATGAAAATAATAAAAAAAATCATTTAATGTGAATCGTCATGTTTTTTACAACTGTAGTAGAAAAAAATAGTCAATTTTGAATTGTGACAAATAACACCTGGAACAATTTTTCACTTGGCTGAATGTAATAAAATAGAAACACCTTGGGCGGACTTGACAGTAATGGAAAATGTAAATACAAATGAATTATTTATTTGAATGCTTCTTTTTCGATCAATTTTTACATTCTACTGTGGAAAAATGCCAGAATTCTTGCTTGTGGAGCCTACTTATCATAACAATAGGAGTCACAGATCATTGTAGAATGTCATGTTGAATATTTGCCTGCTGAATATAACTGGAATACTCAAAATGAACATCTTCGAGAAAAAATGGAAAATTACGAACCTGGTAATTAAAGAGGAATTCAATGTACACTGAACTTTTTTACCACAGGGTTGTAAATTTAATCGATAACTCTTTATTGCATGCGTATATAGAACATTTTAATTATTTATTTTAATAAATATTGAAATAAATTATTATAGTGTAGAAAATGAAAATAATAATTTTTTTGACTATTTTTTTGTAGGAATATACAATTATTATAAGAGTACCTATATATTTAATAAAAATAATAAATTACACTCTTTTAATTTCAAAATCATTCAAATCCTGAAATTAAAAAAAAAAAATATATATATATATGTATATGCTTATCGCTCATAGCGAGGATTGTCAGTAGAATAGTATATTTTTTTTCCAAAAGTAACATGTTTAAAATACGCGTATAATGTATTATATATTTATATCATACAGTATTTGTTCTTTAATACGTAACTATTATTTATTTACATAAAAAAATTTAATTAATAACGTATAGTAATAACAATATTAATTTATTGAGGTCAAAGTTAAAAAAGTTAATAGAATTTTAATTGAAGAATAATATCTTAAGTACCTATTGACTATTGAGTAACAAAATAAAATCGTTTTGATCATGGTAATATTTATTTATTTTTAGATTTGCAAACCTTTTCATTACAAATTTAGGAAAAAATAGTTATCCTTAAATTTTTTTTTCATAATATTGCATTAATTTAGAGTCTAAAATATAATTGTAAGTGCAAAATGTTCACGTAATATTTCGGCACTTATAACTGATTTAATTTTCATATTTTATTTAAAAAATAAAAATGTTACAGTTCAATATTATAGTAGGACGTTATGTGATTCATCAAAAACTGATTGTCATGACATATTGTGATATATTTTTAGTTTGATAAGTTGTCTACAGTCCAAATACGTTTATAAAGTATGGAAATATTCGCCAAACTATATGTATTATATTCACAGTTGAGTTTTCAGAAGTGAAAAAGTTCTATATTGATTCAATTTCTTTTACTGTATATTATTCCTAGATAATCAAGTCGTTTGTATTTTTTTTTTCTATAGTCTACAAAGATTTCATCGTAATTCAAATTTTAGTGAACTTAAAAATAAAGTTAAGGTTATTGATCCAAAATACCGCAAGGCAGATTGCCTATATGTACACGGTAATATATTAGTTATATATTATTATGCTATTTACAAGGCAAAATGTAATATAAAATAAAAAAGCGAACAAGTAGGTACCAAACCAAAATGTTCATATAAAAATGTGATCATGTACAGGTATCGCTCAGCTATACTGTAGGTGTCGAATGTTCCTCACTGTAGTAGATGTGTTAAATTTGGCTTTTGTTTAAGAAAAACGATTCTGTAATGATATGGCACTCGGCCTATCAGCTCAATATATCAATCACATATTGTTTAGGTATATTGCTATAATATTATAGTAATGTATATTTTTTTATTAATAATACGTACGATATGTTGTAGTAGAATAAAAATAAGCTTAGAGAGGGAAAGTACTAAGTTGGGGGCCATTTGTTTTAGGATAAAAATAAAAAAAAGGAAAGTTGGGGATAGTATGGATTTTATGATAGACCTGTGAATAGTAAGTTCTACGAGATCGTGTGTAATAATGTGCTCTACATGTGCTATAGTCACTGACTCGTTATAATAGGCGAAAGGGACACAGCGTACAAGACCGGTTGCGTCCTTCAGACAAAGGATCGTTCAATGACCAGACTCACGACGTTGCATCTGGGGCGGGTCAGTGTGGATGTATATTATTAATCCGAGAGGGACTATGGATACAAGGGTATGTGTAATATATGTGTGTGAACAGGTTTAACGTAGTGGAGGTTATAATGTAAAGGACTTGTTAAGTGGTTTCTTTTCTTCTGGAGTGTGTGCATAAGATTATTCTACTACTGTATGATACCTACCTAGTGTTGTTAATATTGTCTGTACTACAATAATATACTTTATCACTAATCTCGTGCGTAGATTGATGTAATTGTGTTCTGCACGTAGATTATGCTTCTTCAGGGTAGTGTTCGACGGTCGATATCACGTAGACAATATATGTATTTTGATTTATACGTTTCTACAGTATACTATATATACCTAACGCTCTTTCATGGAGCCTTATGTGACATTGTACAATTGTGATATAAATCCCTTAACTTGGTGTATCTGGACTGTGACTATTATCGCATGGTCCTAGAAATCCCTACATCCGTAACAATCATACATAGTTGACGGCGAACCGGATGTAATTTAATTTAACTGAGCACTTAATATTATGCTTATATTCTAGATAAATAAATATAACTAAGATCTAATAATAGTAATAATTATGATTATGATATTATATATTATAGTCTTTCATACGATGATAGTCACAGAACCTTATATTGGAAAAATAGTGAATGGGTAGATGAATGAATAATTAACAAGGTTGATTTGTACGATAATGTGAGATAATTAATTAGACGATCATACCGAATTTTGGAGTACCTCGATATACATAACATAAGTCTGATCGCATTCGCTTTGAATGGCAAAAAATATATTCTCGTAGTGCATACTGGCGTGGACCTTGTGCATCGGGTCTTCTTGTGGAAAAAACTGGTCGTCGAGTCGATTCTGTGAGGCTCTTATATACTGTGATTTCGGTGTGGTCCCCTCTTCTGATATTCATCGATTAATATGTGGTCTTAAAATATTGATATGTTAATGATCTAATTTTGTGCGGCGTGACAAAGGTGCGGTCGATAATGTTTTGTATTGTTTTGACCGAACGTTATTCGTATTCAACAGTTGTCGAAGGGTTCTTGAAGTGTATGAGTTATAATGTGTTTATGATTTTGTAAAATACGATGTTTAAAGGTGCCGCTTATAATTGATTGTGTGTTGTTTTATTCTTTTGTTCAGAGAGGTATTGAATATTGTTGATGTGTTCCATGTGTTGCGTGCGTAGACGAGTGCGTATTCCTGTATAATGCGTATGTATAATATGTATATTGAACTACCCCACATTCCATACGGCCCGCCGTTACTATAGTTATCCCGTGTTTTTATTTAAGTCTAAATATTATATATTACAATGTTGAACATTTTTCGCCGAAAACATGGCGTTTAATATAATTGATTAGGTACCTATATTATATATTTTTATCATATTATATTATGATACATTAAGTTTCGAGTCTAAAATTATAGACAAAAAAAATAAATTCCAATATGTAACTCTCTGCATCTATACATTTTAGTGTTACTACAAAAATAAAACGAATTCGATTTTGCAAAAACAATTTTTGAGTGAACATTTTTGTTTTTTCTTAGTGTTATTTGGTATTTTTTCCGGTTAGTTTGAAAAGTAGTGGGAATTTATTTGAATCCCCAAAGTACTAATTATATCAAATTTGTTACCAGAAAACAACTTCAAATTTGATAATCAAAGCATTTTACTACCCCAGAAGATGGTGTCCGACACAAAATATAATAAAAGTATAAAACACATCACTGAAAATCAATATATTCAGTGCTTCGCTCAGAATCTAAAATAATGTTGTTTCTCATTAAACATAATACTTATATTAATACATTTTCTTTATTTGAAAACTTTTTTGTTTCTTGTATTTATTTTAAATCAATAAAATAATATTAATATAACATCTAATAACCTCTCTGTTTGTCATACAAAGTAAAGTTTTACAATTTTTCGTTATACCTAAACCTGGTTCATGGTTTTGTCATTTTCATTTTTAAATGTTCTAAATAAGTCTGTTTTTTCTGATAGTTGTTAAATTGCATAAATCGCAAATATTGGCGAATAAATAATATTAATTTACAAAAATAATTATTTTCCGATTCTAAATGGATTGATAAAGGAATGGTTTTAAATTTAAATGTTTTATTTATTTCAGGTATAGTGTACGCGTTCGGCAACCACCGTTTTATCTAGAATGATTTAAATTGGAAAGTGGTTACGGGTTGAATATTTAAATCGAAATTCTAGCCAACTCTCGTTTTAAAAAGTAAATTTCAAAACTATTAAACATGGGTATAGGATTATTAACAATATAAATGTTAACGATTACGTTTTTAAAAATCATAAAAAACGGTTCATGCCATCATCGCGCCGAGTCGTTAATTGGATTGCTCTGTATATTCATATATATATATATATATATACGGTTTAGTTACGACTAACAGCACACGTCGACATTAATTTACTTTTCGCACAAAGATCCGTCGCTAGATAACGAATAAGACGAATTGCCTATACGTTACTTCTTAATAAATCACCGTTCGCAATGGCCTCTCAAGTGCGTTATATTCGCGTTCACGACTGAAAGGACAAAGACACGTAGTAAGATATTCTAATAAATGGATTTTTTTTTTTTCGAAAACATGCTCAATCCAAATTGGTCTTCCGTCAACCGTCTTCGTCGTCGTCGTTTGAATTTAACGACTTGTCCGTCTGTGAACATTTCTGTTACCTACTTGTTTCCAAAACTATATAGACTCGCTGCGGCTGTACATCACAATTTTGACAGCAAATTATCCACTAACAGGACCAAAACTCCGAAAAGCTCAAACATTTAAAAACACGGTATTTGTTATCATTATAAAAAAATTCAAAAAAATCAGAACTTGAATAAATGTATTATCAAATTAAAAAAAGGGGGTCAGCGTGATTTACCTTGCACAATAAAACAAAATTATCAATATCAATTGTCTTTGTTTTTGTTACTCATTTCTGATAATACAGGAACACGGAATACTGCAACTGTATAATTAGTAATCGTCTGGTTCTATTACTTTTTGTTACCTACCTAACGCTGTTGTTTTTTTTAACGGGAGGGCGCCGTCGGTTTAAATTTAAACGATTGGTAAGCAAGAGTACGATTATACTCTACAGTTGTCGCTTATTTGTATTATACATGACGAGTATAGTTTATGACTGAAATCCCAAGTCATACTAAGTCCAATGTTGGTTGGTTGTTGTGTGAGTGGGGGCGAGCAATCATCGTACAGTAGGTATACTTATAATATATATAAGAAAATATCATGTACACAGTGGCTTACGCGAGGGGGAAGTCTAACGGGCTGAACCCCTCCACTCCATTGCCCTTATTAGTATTAGTAGTTAAAAAAATATAATATTTATCAAGTTTCAACTGTCGTCAACTAGTAAGCAAGACGTAAATTAATATACATTGCCGGAATGAATTCATTTTTGCAAAAACATTGAATTTGCATACCAATTTTCTTTAAAAGATCAGTATTTTTTTGGTAAAAGTATGAACTACTTGTATTGAATTTAAAACCCTTGGTTGTACTGATTTAATATTTTATAAATTTTAATCTACAAATTAATTATTGTAGTTTGTCAAAATTTAAACTATAAATACTAAAAAAAAAAAGTCGTGCCTATGTATAGTTAATATTTTTAGGTAGCTATAATATAACCTTGTAATACATTTTGAAGCTTTTTGATCGAATGAATAATTTTAATTGACATTAAAAAAAAAAAACTTAAAATCAATAAATATAATCAAAGGGAAGACGGTCTAACCAAAGTTACCAAACAATTCTTCATTTATGTTTGTTTTTCCCGATTGTTTTTAAATTTTTTTCTCAGTATTTACTGAGAATTTTCAATTTCAACTTCTCAAAAACTAGATCTAATTTGCATCTCAAAAGTCAAAACCTATATCGACATTTATGATCAGAGCATTTTTTCTATTAGAAAAGTTGAGAAGTTGAAGTTGTACAAACATTTTAAAATACCTCACTTAAACGTCTAAAATGATTGAACTGAACAAAAAAAATGGTAATCCCCCATCCATTGGAAAATCCTGCGTACGCCACCGCATGTACACTTCGTCGATTTTAGCGAAAAGTTTGCAGGCACAGTAGAATTAATGTCACACGAATCGTCGCGTTGAATACTTTTCGTAAACGGATCACGTGACGTTAAGATAATAATTATATTTTGCGTTAATCGTATACGTCGGCCAGTTCGTTCTCGAACTGCAGATAGTCGATATCGAATAATAGTGATAAGGATTTGGAGTAGGTACTGGTGGTTGAATTGTCAACGGTATAATATACTGACATACCGATTCATTTCTGATAAAATATGTGTATATCTAATAATATAGCATCGAAATGGACTTTAGTGGACGGCGAGTCGTAGACGGCGCAGGGTCGCAGCGCGGTTCGAGGTGGCACGGACACTATAAATCATCTTCGTGGTAAGTTTCGGAAGAGCTTATAGACAAATATAGTATTATATAGGTATACCGCCGACTGGGGATTGATAGTGTATTTAACGTAAGTATACAATGTATAATATCATCGGAAGTCTACCAAAATCGGTTTTTGTCCACTGGCGCAAAACACGTCGCTGTAGGGATTACCACAATAGTTGTACAGGTATTATAGCAATAATATTATGATATTATACTAGTATATAAAGAGACCGGTATAATGGTCCACGGTCTAAAACTTTGATAAACGTGACCGACAAAAGTTAGTTCATCTAGAACAGCCGCCGGAACGCGGTTGTATCTAAAAACTTATAAACGCAAAAAAATAATAAAAATATGGTCCGAAAGATATAGCCAGGAACAGGAAAAATTTGGATTTTGCTAATATGTACTTGTGATATATCGTGCCTAAGAAATACGGAATTTCATCTATACAATTTGGCACAAATATTTTCAACTAACTTCGAGTGCACGTTAGTAGTATGTACGGTACACAGTTGCAATAAATTTTGTTTAGCTGCAAATTTTACCAACTTGATGAAAAATTTGTACTTAAAGCACAATATTACTATGCTAAAAATAATATATTTTATCATATTGCTTTAGAGTGTTAAGACAATCATAGTAGACTTTTAGTAGACACTCTTTTTTTCTTAGAACAAACACTACATTTGTCTGACGGTAGTGTTTACGTAGACTATGCTTCACAATAAATTTAATTAGCTGAGGTGTACTGAAAGTTAAAATTAAAAATCTTGGAAGGCAACCATATTTGCTCCCTTCGCACAATCCAGGTGCTCCTTTCACGTTTACCCAGAGAATATTAAAAAGTGTTTTCCGTTGCCACGGTAGACAATAGTTCCCGTTTTATTAAGAAAATAATACCTTTTAAAACTAATTCGGAAAATAAATACCTACAAAATTTTGCACTTTTCTATTAGTCTTTAGATGATAATATGATCGTTTTACATTTGGCAGGCCACAGCTGCTAACAATCGTAAACGAAAATTGATTTATAATCACAATACTGTTGTAAAAACGTTTTTAAGCCGTGCTTTTTGTTTCTGTTGTAAATTGTAATACGATTCTGAATATTAGTTGGTTTACGAATTATATTATATTGAATTATAAGCTTGCAGTAAAAATAAATAACTTGGGTTAGACATTGAAATAATAATATACAAATTCTTATTTCGTTTTTTGTAGGTCATTTCGGACGTCGTGGCACTTTGTTCGTTACGTAGCTTCCACCATTATTCGTCTCAAGTCCGATAACCAAAAACACTCCTTCATAATCGACTAGCAGCGGAAAACAACGTCACGTAGTAGAAGTCATCGGGTAAAAGCAAAATAAAGTTTCGTTGGATCGCAAATTTCGGATGTCAGCGGTATAGGTGTAATATTATATACAGCGGTACTTAGGTACTTCCGTGTCCTGTCAACTGCTGTCGAAACGTTTGTCACCGTTCGAGGTGATAACGGTAATTTTAAAAACGGCCCTAACTTTTGCCCAACATTATATACATATAAGTTCGTACAATATTTACTGACTTAAACATCAATGACTGTTTACCGTATCAAAAGTAGAAAAAATTATTGAGTGATGTATTGATGGACCTATAGGTATAGCATTTTGTTATTATTTTTTTTACTCTTTCGACTGTCATTATAATATTATTTTTACAATCATGATTTTTTTTTAATTTTGGAAATTATTCATAAATTAATTTCTAGTAAAGGTTATGCTTAACACGCGATATTTTTCCTTCATGAATTAGTTGGTCCACGAGAATACGTTGAAATATCCAACTGTATTTGTGTTAATTTTCCATGATTACTCTATAATCACTGTGCTTTCAGCAGTTTTCTAAATAAACATCATAATATTTATAATAGTTAAACATTCAACTAATACAGTCGTGGCTGCCGCTTAAAGTAAATTCTCTTGGTGCTGGACAAAATAGATAGGTAACATAAACCGACCTACAACACTAAATGGAAATTAAAGTGTGAACGTCATATTCAGCCCTTACCATAGACATATGAATATAATATAATAGAATGGACCAGGAATGATTTATAATATGCGAAGCTAACATGTCTAATACATCCATTTAAAAATGTGGTTTTATCAAAGAGATCATAATCCAGCTTAGGCATATAATTACATTGTCTGTTTCTCTCGCTCACATGTTGACTTCAATGTATTATTATACGTAGAACAACTATCATTCCTGGTCTATTATATTATGATATGACTGTGGCCCTTACTTATATTTTTTGATAAAAACATAGGATTGATAACATTAATCATGATTATAATAAGTGGCGTACACTGTACCTGTATGTAAAAATTAACAGAATAATTCCTCTTCGACTTTTCCATTGCTAAATCCACAAGTCGGAAGAACTCAAAACCATTAATCCCTCCAATACCGTTTTTCTACTCCCACGGTGGATAACGAACATTTTTCTGATAGATTCAATTCACTAACCAGGGAAACCAATCAGATCATATAGTTATAGTATATACCTACTCACCACGACTTATACAAATAGTTACATCTATACTGATACACCTACTACGCCGCCGAGTTAAAGCCTTAGTGTTTTTCTTAAGGATTTACTGAACTAAATCGACGAAGTGACGGAATGTTCTAATCTTGTGTCCAAAGCCACATATATATTTGCTGTTCTTTATTCCTCTAAACGTGGGATTACAATAAGATCTTCTTTCTAGTCGCTTTAGAATTATTGTGTTATTTTTCATTATCTAAACAATTAAATGAGTCAATTAATGGGTATAAATATAAAAATACAACGGGGTTGACATCTAAATCTGAATTCTGTGATTATAAAATACTTAGAGACCCTCGTCTTATAGTATTACTAAAAATTGATTGTTTTTAAACTGTAAAGACAACCGAGATAATGGAAAAACCAATGTATTTATTAACGAAGTATGTTGTTTGCCTTCTTACATTTATATAATACTTTTCCTGTTACGGTTATTACTTATTTTTAATCTATAAATATTTGTATTTTTACTAGATTACTTATTTTATTTAGACATGATATTGAAATTGTACTGTTCAAAGACGTTTTTTCTCCATTCAGTTAACAAACATAATACACTATATATAGCTGTTCAGGAGATTAAGACATGTCCAAAATAAAGCTTATACTAAGATTACGTTTGTCATTGAATATTTTAAACAGCTGATATTGTGGTATCGACATTTTCAGCGATCGCTGAGGCCTTTGAAATTATTATATTTTACTTCAATTTTACGCGCAAGTGTAGAGACATATAAAAAATTCCGAGAAAAGTTCAATATTCAATGCGCGAGACAGCGAGAGAGCAAAATGACTTTTGAATTCAATTTTTGTAGGTATACCCACGGGGGCCCTAAACACCCACATTCGGGAACTCGCCGAAAATGTGTTAACTATTTAAAAGAAAAATAGGAGTTTCAAATTTATTTAACACGTGTCGCGAGAACCATTAAAGTAGTTTGGCCAAACGTATGCCAATCCTCAACGAGTTAATTTGTTTCGACTTCCGGCTTTTCATACCCTTGACTTGAACATCTATAGTTCCGATGAAATGTAATTATACAGACACGGCGTGTATTATGCGTGTGACAATTCGTCACATTCACCCGAACCTATTTCCATCTAATTCACATAGACAACGGTCGTAACAACCGTTACGAAATACTTGCTGCTGGCGATTTCGAATTGACATCACACGCGAGTCAAGTTAATAATTGTCAGACACACTTGCACAACTAGATTTAATAATTATTATTATCCGTCCCCCGGTCCCAACAATAACGTCAAAAACATAATATTTTAACACACATATACTGTATAGATATTCATCATGTATAACACCGAACTTCGAGAACTATTTAATAACATACGCACATAGTATACTAATTATTATGACCAAATCATAACTTTTTATATTCCCTTGGGTTATTTAACTCAAAAAGTTTAAAATTAATATGGAGAATTAAACCCAAAAATATATAAATTTATTATTTTTTTTCTTAATTACAATCTAGCTGGGTCATACATAGCGATTGATCAAATTTTTAAATTACAACTAAACATTTTGTTGAAAATACATTCTATTGTCTCTTCTTATTTCACATAAGGTGTAGTATATTTGGTTAATTATACGTTTGTGGAAACTAAATTATTAGATCAAAGTAAATTGATTTGTCTTTTTTATTCAAAAAAAATAAAACAACTTGATAAAATAAAACAACAGTTAATTTTTTAGTTTAACTACAGTTATGCATACACATTACACATGATTCATGGTTTTATTTCAACATAATATTACGTTCAATAATATCAAACGTAACAATTTTCAAATAAATTAAACAATAGAAACCTACTTTAACTGAATAAGATATTAAGTTAATTATAAAATTCCCTATTATAGTTAAGTTAAAAATTATGAACATTTGTAACTTATCCACAACTTTACTATTAAACTAGTTGGTGCCCACCTTTGAGGATTCATTCATTTCATCCAGTATAACATATTTAATTATAAGTATATTACTGTCGTCTGTTTTTATTATATGTATTTTTGGCTCAATTACGATAAAGGAATTGTATAGATTTTTAAAAATCAGAAAATGTTTCACACTTAGAAAGTTATTACAATTTTTAGATTCCTAAGGTATTTGTACATTTGTATTGCTACGTAATCTTTGGTATTGATCTCAGCCGTCATTTGTATTTTATAATTACATGTCTTGAAGAATTGAATTTATATATTTTTTAAATATAATTTGTTCAATTTTTGGAATAAAATATAATATGTTATAATAATGTAAAAAAAAGGTCAAACATTAAAAAAACAAAGCAAAAAAAAGTGTAAAAGCACAAAGACGTGTAATAGAATATTCATATTATAATAGTGTAACAAATAATATGTACTGTTGATATAATTTTAGTTAATAATTATTATTTACCTTGTTAAAATATTTCCAAGGTTTAATGAAACTGAATTTATTTACAAACTTGTGACGAACGACATTTTACAAAATTATACTTCGTTTTTCCATTAGCGGTTGTATAGAATATTTGCATAGAATATAATTTACATATATCATGGTTTTAAATACACCTCTTAAACAAAGTTCATTTTAAAATGTACCTGTGTGAATATATTTTAACAATTTATACAAATAGCTTATAGATTATAAATAAAATATTATGATGTATCCTTATACCATTTAAGGTACTTTTTATTTTTTAGTAGAATTTTTTTTTTCAAAGGTAATATTATATAAAACGAAAAATGCGAATCTTGTTCAAATAAAAAAAAAAAATAATACGTTTTGTACTTAAATGACCTATTTTTATGTTGGAACATTTCAAATATTTACAAATGCTTCAGCTTGTTTAAACGCAAGTCAACTTTATTTTTTATACAAGCTAGTTCTCAACATATAAATATAAATAGTGAATTAATTTTTTATAAAACATTTGACCGTATATTTTAGTTTAAAATTGAACAAAATAATTATTTAATTCTAATAAAATACTTAAGTGCATAACTAGTTTTTATTTATCAACAACCTATTCAATTTATTTATTTCAAGACTGTTCTATGCTCAGTTTGCCCCCCCCCCACCCCCCGAAAAAAGTATTTACACTTTTATAGCTGTCTGCTGAAAATTTTCTAATTTTCTAAATAAATTATCTTGATAAACGAATGTTAAACCAAAACAATAAGATTATTTTATGGCAAGGGTGCCAATAACTGCGTGCCAATAGTAAACATTTTAAAATATTATTCTGTTTTAATGTAACTCTGGTGATCATTCGTTATACGATGTACCTATGACGTGCCAAATGGTCGAAAACTATAATAAAAATACTATCCGACCAGGATAGGTATAATTAGATCATCGTATGTATTGAACTCGTCTTTGTTGGTCTTAAAAATCTCAATAATAATATAAGATTTTTGAAAGAAAGACAATCAATGTATTTCTGCGAAATTATAGTTTTAAATTTCTACCAACGTACTTACCTATTAAACTTAGTTATTATTGCATAAGACGTGTTCACAAAAATAAGTAATAACTTTCAAACTTATCAAACAGTACCTACGTGTTTAAAAGGCTGTCGGTATATGACATGTACCACAAAAGCAATGTTGTTGGGTTTAATAAAAATAAAATGCTCTCACATATACCTATATACCCAGATAAAATTATGCAGTGCGTGTTAGTTTTTTTCCATAATGGAGCACATAATAATAATTACATACCGATTTTTATGTGTAAATATTTTAAAACCCAACCTACTTATATAAATTAATTATATTTTGTAAAAAAATATATTGTTTGTTCAAATAATTAATTATACCCTATATTTGGAAACACCATAATCGAGTAAATCAGAAAATAACCTCTACAAAGTACTACGCCCACACTCGATTTCCTACCTTTTAAAACTTACCATTAAATTATTTTTGTACGCCAAAAGTTGTTCAGTGAAATGAAAAATACTTTGTAATTTCACATTTTTTTGAACTATTATTTTTCTTCCTACATATATATATATAATAACATTATGTATAAAGGTTACAATTTCAACTCCCATAAAAACGCGTGAGTATCAAATACGATTACTCATCGGTGTTTACAGAGAATGAACAATATACTGAAAAATAACTCCAGCAATATAAACGTAATAACTGTACATAAATTAACTAAAATAACTTGAATATTAAATCGTGCTAATTAGGCAACAGCTTAGAAAAATTAATACTATGAGAGCATAAGATTTTCTAATGACCGTTTTACTGTACCTAATCTAGGTATCGAGTATTGTGATATGATTATGAGTGCTCATCGCGATTAACGCTGCAGTTTAATACTGTAGTATATTGTTTTAAGACGATTTTTGAATCTTCAAGACAAAAAAAACATAAGTAGGTCTGCCAAGGAAAACTTTAAGCGCAAAACATATCATAAAAGCAATGTACGATTGCCAACAAACCAATTTCCTGTAACGTGCATTTTCACTTAAAAAATATTGGGTTAACCATGAAAAGAACAATTGCTGTGATTTGAACAGAGTAGTTAGTATTGTTCATACCTACTATTTTCTCTTGAAGAGGAAGTGAGAAAGAGAGAGAGAGAGAGAGAGAGGATGTGGGTCATGAAGCCTTACACATTACATTTTACGACTATTTATATTACCTATTAATTTTTCTTATAGATTACAAAATTGTCTTAAAAAAATATAGGTAGGGCAGTGTTAACCTGTGTAAGTCGCAATAACTGAACTGAGTTAACAGAACAATTGTGTTGTTAATCACGATAACCGATAAGTATTGGTTTATAAAATTAAATAATACTGTAACAATACGTATTGTAGACTCGAGGAAAAAAACTCTATCAAATGGAACCAGACTTCAATATTATACTCACAAAAGTGAAAAATCAATAAAATACTGTATATAAATGGAATATATTATGTTTTATTATATTATATTATATGTAGAATAGGGTCGTTTAATATGAATATGGGAATGGAGAAAATCTTCAAAAGCAGCATTTGAGCATATCCGTGAAGTATACATAATTCGAGCACCTGCAGTTTAGGTATACGCACACATCACTTGTTCAGCAATACGACCTACCTAGGTATGTTGAAGTCCTATTTTGCGTACCGAGTACGATAATGTTCGCTTCACCGTGAAAATTCACAAAGGCAATAAGTCATAACACGACATCATATTAAATGTATATGCAAATCAACTTTAGATGGGTACCAGAAAAGTTAAACTGGTCTTTTCGGCGTGAAGGTGAACGGATGATAATACTATAGGTACCTGGTACTTACCTTAAAATCGATAATTTTTAGAATTTTGAAAAGTTTGATCAGGTTCAGCTAACAAGCGGATTAAGACTCAGAACGGCGTTGCAGAAACGCGAGAAACATTTTTTTGGCTAATCCGAGTTGTTTAAAAAAAATTTAATTCGTTATTTTACATTCTTACACAAATAAATTATTATATTTATCGCGTAATTAGTGTTTGAAAATTTCATAAAACATTTCGAATGCATAACATATTTCAGTTTTATAATAAATTTTGTTTTTTTTTTTAAAAAGTTCTACATATATATAATTTAATTTACCTTCATAATTGTATGGTATATTTTTTATACCTAACCTTTTGTTCACTTATGTTTTTATCTCCAATAAATACGTAATAATATATAACTGGATAATATATGCCGGGAACCAGTTAAACGAATAATGAGGAATGACAATTATTGTTTATATTTTAACACATTGCGTAACAATTTTTATTCGTACTTTAGTATTCAAGTCAATAATCTTCGATACATACATTGAGTTTTGTTTCTAAATTTGATTTAACATTTTTTAACGTAGGCATTTTTTTTTTATTAAGATATCACACCTAATTAAATTAAAAGATTTCTGTATATCTTAAAATATTCTCAATTTCCTATTTTTACCATAGTGTAAGAATTTATAAAAACTTATAAAGTGTCCGTGATTAATTTTTCAGATTTTTCAAATTGGTTTTTAGATAAATACTCGTTGCTTTAAAAAACATAAGATTATTGATTTTAGGTATTTTTTAAAACAAATTATTTGGTAATGTTCGAAACAATGAAATTGGACTTAATTCCCACATAACTGCTTATCTCTTTTACTAAAAATGGATATTTTTATGAGAGGGAAAGACACAACTTTATTTAAAAAAAAAAATCAAACCAGCTCCGAATGCTTAAGTAATATAGGTTGCCATTAATGATATATCAGACTTATTAGGTACTCAATACGATGGTATAGTATTATTTTTTTTTCAACAGTGATGGTGGTAATAGTTATTTAAATGCAACGTAAATAATTACATTTATTGTTCATCCAATTCCATGGTTTTTTCAGAAATATTTTATTAATAAACTAATTTTAAACATTAAAAAAAATAAATATTAAGTTCATTATTTATTTTATAGGTATTCATCGTCTGTAACAATCAACCCATATGATCTAATTATTCTATTTATGTGACATTAATTGCATTATCATAACTAATAATACCTTAAATTATTTCCTATACATTTTTAAACAATATACTATCTTTTCAAAGGTTTTCATGTATAAAAATACTCAGAAAATATTCTGCTATGAAATATGAAATAAAAATGTTTTCGTTTAATTAAGTAATCAATTTAAAAAAAAAACAATAGTAAACACAATAGAAAAAATATTGTTTTAAAAATTATTATGTTTCGCAATGATTTCAAATCATTTTGACTAAATATTTTCAAAAACGTGGAATAGTGACCGACAATTGAACTAAAAACCAGGTAATATGATCATAGAGGTTTACAATAACTACCTCGTGATTTAATTCGATTTAGTTTTTTTTTCGTATATTATATAGAACAACCAATATTATGAAAAATACCATTTAAACGCAATTCTCCGAAGCTTTTGTAGTATTTATGGTATTGTTACAATGATATTAATTAAATTCTCGAGCTTCCATTGGCAATAGACATTTCATTTGAAGAGTTATACTATTATATCATGAATATAATATATATATATAGTGGTAAATGCTTTTCATAACATCAACATATCATACTAACTTCAGAACTTACGATTTTCTTCTTTTACTATGTATTTTTTTTCTAGAATTATAGGTATATTATTATAATATAATGATTCATTTATATTTTCTTATCCAGGTAAAATAAAAAAATTAAAAATTCTCATTTCATCTTTGTATTAAATTTAATAAAATCGCATTTAATTATATGTTTTCTGGAAAAAAATGTAATTAATTTTATTTTTTTTTACATACTAAGAAGCCATTTTAGCAATATCCTCAGAAATCCCAACCATTTTCATACAAAAATAATTACTGATTTAAAAAAAATAACATAACACCATGTTCATCCAATGCTTGAAAAAAATTATACTGGTCGAATCAATTAACAAAATGGCATGCAATTGCATAAAATATATAACTCTTTAATCCCTCCTAATATTCAGGGAAATTGAAACGATAATACTCATCATAAGGATCAACCATACCCTTCTAACTCACAACTATTTAATTGTAAACAAAAAGCCGACAAATTGTAATTAATGTTAGGTCGTTTTAACTGTATGACACATCTCCATGGACAATTTAATAGACTCACTATATTCGGCAGGATAGAATTCAATATAACAAACCTATATGAAACCACTGAACCAGATGAAATAGACGAACTCATCTTTTCCCTGAAGCAACTGGACTGGATCAAACAACTTAATGATACACACTTTTTTTTTTCAAAATTTTTGTTTTATAATGACTTTAAATTGTGTAAAAAAAATATTTTCAAATACGATATTTTCGGAATAACGAGTTTTAATTGTTAACAAAAATCGTCTCTTATCGTTATGCTAGTGCCATCCATAATTTCTATGCAGATCTTAAAATATAACTAATAGGTGTTCTGGTGTTCATATGCTGTAAAAATAGAGTTTAATTCGGCGATAATAATGATGTATCTACTATATCTGATTTATAATTATTACGGTTAGTTAACTAAGTAAATAATTAGTTTGTATATTGAAGGACCTACTTATATTCAGGAACATTTAGAGCAATATATTTCTGTGGCAGAATTGTGTATAAGGGCAAATGTTTTATAAATATTTTCTTCTGGGATTTTAAATCTGCAGACTTGTCACGAAGCTAGTAGCCCTTAGTCGTTACCTATAATGAGCGTTTGAGACATGACGCTTAGCTCCTTTTAATATAAATCTTAATATTGAATAAAAAATACTTTAATATTCGTTTTATCTGATGTCAAGAAAGTTTCTCGGAGAAACAAATTAAAATTAAATTAGGTACTAAGCTTCATTGTATTAAATTAATTTTTTTTTCAAAATAATAGTAGTGGTCTTTAAACTTTTTAATATTGTGAATTAAAAGTGATGTACATTCTATTTGAAATCAACTAATTTTACACATCTACAAATTTTTGTAAATGGTAAAAATGTTTAACAACAATTTGTTATATTTATAACATTATATTACTTGACATGTCGAATACTACTACATTATCATTTATACTCATTAATCGTAACGGACAGCATCAGTATCGTCGGGCCAATGTTGAACTGACCACTAAATTGTATACAGATAATTTCACAAGAATAATTTAAATATAGATAAATTTAAATTAGTATCGATACCGAATGGTTTTCGAGTTGATATTATAGCAAAATCTAGCTGCCTATAAAATTGATGTACAAGAAATTTAAAATAAAGCGATAGTGCAGAAAAAGTATCTCTAGATAAGTAAAATATGTTGTAGGTATATTAATTAAACAGTTCTATAAAAAAAACAGTACAACTACATTAACCGACAAAGACACCGAATTTAAGCTTTTTTCTTAATGTTTCTCTATCAGTAAACATCAGTTAGATTTAATATTTTTTATTAAATACGATTCTATTGTATCTACCTACTTGCTATTCCATTTATTGTACTCTAACAATATTGTTTTTTTTTAAACTACCCTATATATATATATAGATATATTTAATATGTACAATATTTTACTTTTAGGTAAGACTAAAAATTATATACATGGCTGCAACATAAAATACATTGGCCTACGGTTTAGTCGCAAAGATTATGGTTTTACTATGGATAGTTCCATTATATGTAGGTTTTACTCTGGCCTGTCAGGCACGATATGTGATAAATGATAATGAGTTACGCGGCTATCCTGTATACCTATTGTCTGTCCTAAATTATTTCTTACACACATTTATCGTGCCATTTAATTATTTATGTTGAAAAGTATCTTTTGTTCCGAATTCAATTGTGGAAAACGGCAGTGTTTTTCCGCATTGTAGAAAAAAAAAAGCTTACGGAGTTTTCCTTTTTTTTTCTGACGAGAACTATCACAAAGAATGGCCTTACATTAGATTTGAAGAATATTATCAAACGAATAGTCTCTGTAGATCCATCCTCATTCTTTTTAAACTTGAAAATATCGTTAAAAATTCAAATCGTTCACGCAAAGCGCATTTATAATCTCTTTGTAGCTTTTGGCGAATAAGCTTTGTCAGTGTATAATGATAGAAGTACTGAATTGATAGTCAAATAGATATAATAGAATTATCTTTTGTCAGAAATACGGTGCAGCAGCAAGTCATATTGTATAGTCGTATTATATTAGATGGATAGAAAATTATATAATACCTGACGAATATGATGTAAAACTGTAGAAATAATAAAAAAATCTTAAATTATGTTTTTTAGTAATACCCAATGTTGAGAAAATTACCAGAAACTTTAAAAAATATATGGATACCTATCATACACCTACCGTGTTATAATTATCATATAATAATGATTTCTAGTTATAATTATTTGAAAATGACTAGAGTATAAAGTTTTTTTTAAATGTATTTGAAAACGAGCAAATAATAGGATTGTTGATTAAAATTGTGTAATATTAAGACGAAAAATATGTTAGACCGACGAATTTAATGTCATACAATTCTCATTTATTTCAAAACAAATCGGAAAAACTGTTCAAGTATAATTTTTTATAAATATTTCATTATTTGTTATGTTTTGAAAATCCACGATCCCATTAACAGCTTAGATTTAAAATTTGTTTCTTTATATTTCAGCGATAATAATTTTGTTTTCTAAGTATATAAACATTTTAAGTAAACGAATTACCTTGGACGATTTTACTCGAGCATTATTCTTATTTGCTCATGATATTTTGATAACCATAATATAAAGTTTTACTGTCCATAAGTTTATTTTTTTAATTTAGCATAACAATAAATAACAGTATGATTTATTCATCAGCAAATTGCTCTTCTCGGAATCGTTTATAGAGTTAATGATTCATATCTGTTAAATTTGAAATGACAACACGCCAATTATAACAAACCGTCAAAAGTTTACTAGTTACTTCATGCAAAGTATCTTGGGTATTTATAAATAATGATCGTGGTATAGTCTTGATGGAATATAACTTTATGATTGTTATTATTGTTAATATTTTAAGCAAATTACTAAGTACCTATATAATGTCACTGTGGTCATTTTATTAATAACACATGCCATTATCATTCTTAACGACCTTATAATATAATATATTATGTATAGGACGTGGATGTTGTAGTACTAAAAAACTAGCACAATTTATTGAAGTGTTGCAATAAAAAATATCGAAAATTTCAATTATCATTGAAAATGTTTCGTTATAAATGATTAAATAATTCATTGTAATTAATATATGAGAAACATAATTTCACAATTATTTTTATCTTTCTTTCTTCTTAAATAATATTAAAATTCTACAAAAAATTAATATATACTTTACATGTTATTTTAACAATTTAAAAAACTACTACTAGGTACTACTTACCTCAAAAATAATAGAATTGGACTAAAAATGTTTGTTTTACATTATCATATTCAAACATTGTTTGTGCCAATAAGTAAAAACCAAATTAAAATTACGTGAACAAAATTGAAATATTGTTTAAAAAATTATTAAATTCAACACAATTGCAGTGAAATTGAAAAAAATCCAAAAAATTGAACTTAATGCATACTAATGTGAAGCGCATTTACAACTTACACGGCACAATAAAATATTGTAACAGAAGAAGAAAAGTTACAAATGCAACAAAATCCGTGCCCTAATTATGTATAACTATTGAATATAATATAAAGTTGCATATTTTATCAACTTCACAAATCAATTAATACAATTATAATTGTTTATGGTGATGTTTATGGCGGGTTATAACTAATTATTTAAAAAATAATGATTAAACGTAACTTTAAATCTGTAATATATTCCTCCGGGCAAAGGGAGTGGTTTGCTCGGCTCCTCTTGACTCACCTTACACCCCCGATCAGATCTTTCACGGGTTATTAATTATGCATCACTTATCCCAAACGTAGATTTCTGTCGAATTTTAATTACTACACATAATTATCTCACCGTGCAAGCCATAATATTATACGCAGGCAACGCTGATTGATCGAACTGACCTTAATTACAATAATATATACATAACCGTGATTCGGATCCGATTCGGGCGGCGGTGGCATCGCACGGAATGTTTGGATTTCGGCAAATTATTATTATTTACACGACCGTATGGAATAACTCACGCGTGCTGTGATGTAAACGTCAGTTTAATGGCGGCGATCCAGTAACACGGAATTACCGGCGAGTCGTGTCGGATGTACAAGTATGGTATTATGTCGTCTCCTAATATGCAACCATAGGTATTGATTCCGAGCTGTCTAGACACGTGCACCGTACCCGTATTCGTATAACGATATAATAACGTTGTTCCCGGCAAATGTGCCCGTCATTTTCCACTATCTTCGGGGGAGCGCGCGTCGAGTCACTTTAAATTGTCTCCGGTCCATTAGGCTTACAACAACATCGGCCAAATTTTACTGACTGCCTTGCACAGGTAGTATACACAATGTATAGTGGCACAGTATTCCGTTTCTCGTTAATACCGTTATAATAATTACTATGCGTTTACACGTATGCCACGTACCGTCGTCCGGCATCATTAGCAATGAAAACAGTAGATTTTGCGTCAAGAATGAAAATTTTAAAACACAGCTCAGTCTAGGTTCAGCGTTTTACCTACCTAATATGACTATTAAACGATGAAACAATATTATACATACAATACGTAACAGAATATTGGCGAGAATTACGATTCATTGTGTACAAATTATTGTCATTTTAACCGTGTCGTGATTTCCCAATGATAAAACCTGTAACGATTTGGTCTATTCATTAAAATTTAGATAATGCCGTCTTCTTATTTTCTATAATTATAATAATAATTATAACCCTTTCTGCCACTATGAATTTAATAGAGCACGGGGCGATAAATGGATGTTATTTGGGTGTGCATAATAATACAATCTAATATAGTATTATAGTAGTCAATACAATTATTATTATAATATGAATAATGTACATAAACCCACATAGTTGTACAAATATCAATCATTATTGTTTTATCACACAAATAAATCCATAGTATAAATATTTAATTTGAAAATATTTAATATTATATTATTTAGAGTGGAAGATATTTTACCCAAGGCCTTTAATTAACCGTTAAAATTACTAGCTTAGAAACACACTATTCCAACATGAAGTTAAATTAAATAAATCAAATGTTTCTACTCACCTACTTACACGTCTTATCATAAGAGTTTCTCGTTGTGACCAGTGGCCGGCGAATGTGAGATCTTGTTAAATATTTCGTCATGTAGCAATATTGCATACACAAAGCGCCGTGTTACATATTTGTCATTACTCATTTGTCATTTCTAATGTTCCGCTATATTGTTTAAGTGAATTCACTATTTCAAATTCATGATTACGGCAAACAATATGCCAACAAAATGTTCTTTTTTCATTTTTCTTTACAATAAAATTATTTATCTTGTGTATTTTAGTTTAATATTGTGTGCATTTAATAAGATTTTCACCACGAATGCAATGATTTTTATTAAAATAAAAATGAGTGATATAATATTTCATGCAATTTTACTATGGTTAATTTGATAAAAAAAATACATGTAGAAAGAATATTAAATACTTTTACTTTATTTTTTAAATGGTGACAAATCAGGCAAAAACATCATTTCAATAATTATAATGTTTTGAATATTATCTACTACAAAAAAGTCTTATAATGTTAACACAAAAAAAAAATTGTAATAAAAAATTTTCAAAATTATTGTTTTTTTAAATATAAATTTTTTTTTGTTCTCTAGGAAATACATTTTATTATAACCGTACATTTATTTCAGTACCTAGAGTATAAATATAATTTTTACTTATTGTTTTTAGATTCTGAGCGGAGCGATGAATGTATTGGTTTTACAATGATGTGTGTTTTTTTTTTATTTTTTTATTTTTTTATTTTTTTATTTTTTTATTTTTTTATTTTTTTTTGTGTCTGTCATCACGTTTTGGGACAGTAAAAGTGCTTAGATTTTCTTCAATAGTACCTTTTCTGATAGGAAAGTGAATCTAGTTGGTACTTTGGGGGGTCAAAAGTAAACATTTTCCAGTAGTTTTCAAAAGTACCGTGAAAAACAAATGGAAAATTAAGGAAAAAACGGGAATTTTTACGCAACATTGATTTTCGATAAAATCGATTTTGGTTTTTGGTGTAAGTCTAAAAAAAATGACGGTAAATACATGAAATTTTTACTGAATGTTTATATAAGCAGTTTCTATATACCATACCGTTTTCAAAATATTTTGACTTATTTTGAGCTGTTTACAGACATTTTAAATTTCCAATCTTTTTGGTTTTTTTTTTTTAAAAAATCAATAACATTTTATTTATTCGTTAAAAATTCTTGAAAATTTAATAGAATGCTCCTAATATATTGTTTCAAAGGCACATGAAAAATATTAAAAATCTGTAGTCACAATTTTTTTTTTTAAGCATTTAAAGTTGAAATTTTGACAAATTACGTAAAAATGACGAAAATTTGCAAATTATTTGGAGTTAGAAATTCATAAAAATTTTTCTTTTTAAATCTAAGGTTTTAAATTTTAACACAAGATTTAACGTAAGTTTTTCTACTTTTATCAAAAATAAAATATCTAAAAGCAATTAAAAATAAATTTTTATGAGTGTTTTAAGTTCATAATTTTACAACATAGGATATTCACTCGATTTCTCATGTACCGTTTTTCTTATTTGGTTGTAATTCAAAAACGAATAATTGTAGATGCATGAAAATTTCACTAAATGTTTATATTCTCATTTTCTATACACCATTCAATTTTGAAAATATTTTGATTTGTTTTGAGCTGTTTACAGACATTTTTAGTTTTCAATTTTTTTAGTTTTTTTTTTTATAATTGTCAATAAAATTTTATTTGGTGGGCCAAAAAGTCTGAAAATTTAATACAAGCTTTCTTATATATTGTTACAACATCAGTTGAAAAATTTTAAAAATACATAGGCACGATTTTTTTTTATAAGCATTTAAAGTTCGAATTTTGACAAAATTTGTCAAAATCTCGAAAATTATAAATCATTGTAATTAAAAAATTATAAAATGTTCAGTTTTTATAACTAAGTGTTGAAAATTTAAAACAAAAATTCTCATAAATAAATCATACTGTAACCAAAAAATCTAAAAAATATATCAACACATTTATTTTTTACAGACATTTTAATTTCAAATTTAGACAAAATTTCATATTTAAACCAAGAATAATGATTTTAGTTATTTTGATATAATTTAAAAATATTATTTGTTGGTATATGAAACTTTTAGAATATATTGTTATATTTTATATACACGCAATGGCATTTTAAAATATAATTTTTTTGAGAAAAATGAATTTAACCAACTATAGTAAATACTAATGCCTATAATACTAAAATTAATTACTTTATTCACAATAATATCATCAAATACATTTTAGACTTAGTAAGATATTATAGACTGACTGACCGTCTTCCCTCAGAATCGTTTTTCTTATTCAATGATATTATATCATTGGATTAAATTATTAAAATCTAACACAATCCATTACAGTGACTCACTTGTAACCTACTGTACAGCAGAGCGACATACACTTACCCGCCCTTTTTTTTTTTTTTTTTTATGTGGAAAATTATTGAAGAACAATAACAAATAAATATACTGTAAATTATTATTTCTAAATAAGCTTTTAGATTTAAAAATATTTATATTCAATAAAGAGCTCTAAAAATGAGTGGAAAAACTAATGATGCAAACACGGGCGCGAACTCATTATTAATAACATACAAACATAATTAAAGCGAAATCATGAACCACTTCACAAATAGGTATATTTTATTTTTTAACTTTGATACGCAATTATATGCTCGACGACACACAATAACACTTTTAACCTACACAATTAAATATTTTAAAAAAACAACAAACCAACCTCATCGGTTGTAAACCTCAAGTACAAATTGTTAAGTGACTATTCTATTAATAACAATACTCAACGGAGTGAAAATATTTATTTTTTTATATAAAACAATCATATCACAAATACAAGCCGCCCAAATATATTCAATCGATAATAATAATACACTAATGATAAATTTGAGGATAATTCTTCTAGCTGTTAGCCGAATGAAAAGTTCTAAAAAAATCGAACCATATCAACTCCTTTTCAGCATTGAACAAAAACTTTTTTTCCGCTACATACAACAGGTGTACATGAAAATCGTCTTATTTTATTCAACATGATGAATATAACTAAAATATTGATGACTGTATTTTAATGTTTATTTAAATGAGATTAGGTAATCAAATAAAACAAGCAGCAGTTACTTATGTTTTTTAGATTGAATTTTTGAACACTATTCATAATTAAATGTATTATAGTTGTTTTTAAATAGATACATTACATTTAACTATACAATAAAACTGATTGGTATCATACCGTGTTTTGAGAAATTATTCAAAATTTCAGCTGAACGACTCCAATACAGCTGGGTTTTTTTTTTGATAGATAAAAACAGATTTTGGATTTTTGGCAACTTTCATTAGCGACAATTTATGATTTAGATTATTTTTGGTTTGGACTTTTTACATTTGGTCATTATATCTGTAGAACTAGTTTTAAGTAAAGCTTCGAAAACTAAATACTTTAAGTACAACTTACAACTATTCACATACAGACAACCACAAATTAAAAAATATCGTAAACTAACCAATCCATTGAGGGTCTTTATTTATGAAACGGGGCTTTCAAGATTTCTGTGACCGGGAACTCCCAAAGCCCACGCCTACAAATTGTACTATTATAATAAGCTAATATAGAAGATAGATGCCTAAACGTACGGTATTATAATTTTTTTTTTCAGCTACATCATAACATGACGTAATAATTATGTAATTGTTTGTATTCTGAAATAAAAATAAAAATTGTAATCATCGTAAGGTGTCATATTTTAGGAAACCGTTCGCTTTATTGCGTGTCATAGATGATCCCTTCATTAAACAATCAAGCACGTACGTCGATCGATGGCTTCTATTAACTTCACTTACATTCATTGAAATGTAATAATATTAATATGTTCGTAATAATCTTTAGTATTTAGTTCGAATGTTTGCAATCATAATCATTATACACGAGTGAATCGAGCGCTGATGTCATGTCAAATCGATTAGACGATTAAGTCGTATTATACGTAGGTAGGTATGATATTGCTATAATGGATGAAATAAATTAAGAAAGGGGAAGTATATTAGTTTATGGCACGCATGAAAGGTTTATTGATGATACGCATATATATATATATATGTTCACATTTTAGAAAATGTTAAAATGTTGGCGACCCACTACATAATATTATATTAATGACCTTTATTCTATTTCTTGGCTTTTATAGTTAGAGAATTTATATTAACAATATTTATATTTCGTATAATATTATAAACATTAAAAATACATATACTGTGATGTCGTACTAAAAACGTTGTAATAATATAAATTTAATGATAACAATAATATAGTAAAGCATAATAATAAAGTATAATTAGCATTAAAACGTACAATGCATTTAGATAAATTAAAAAAAAAAGTTTGATGATTGTTTATTCTTCATTAATTTAAAGTAAAGAATGTTTATATGTTTATTTTCAATTTCCCATTCTCTAACTTATTATTAAATCTATTAAATGAAAAATTACAAATGAAAATTGTTTGTTTTACACTGGATATTTAATTACAAGCTTTATAAAAATGCTTAGATTTTTTGTTATTCAATCCAGAAATCAAAAACAATTATATAATAAACTATTATTTATTTATGTTTTCTAAAAAAAAAAACTACGTGACTCTTGTTTATCATAGCGTGTCTTTAACTCATTTTCCAACAATAATATTTTACGAGCCGTATACGATATGTGGTTCAATTATTTATTTGGCTTATAGAATAATAATGCGAATTCGACGAATCCTTGCCATTAAAAACAGTGACTGATACCCACTGATGATGGTATATGGACGACGTTTTTGCAAGCATATCCTTCTACGAAAACTATGTTAGGGCTTCAGCCTTTTAGAGTATTTTATAATATATATATTTGTACAACCATAAGTTATTTATTTTTCTATTAAGAATACAGAAGGTTGAAATGTTGAACTAATTTTCGAAAAAATCATTGTGTGTACATTATATTATTAGTTATTATAACATTTTTGTTACTAATTTTTAACTTATAATTCTAAACTTAAATTCAAATTTTAATTCAAACTTATATTTCAAGGAGTTAGTTAATAATGGTACTACGGAGAATGAAGAAGATAATGATGAGACTTTAGTTCATTATATGGTGGAACCGGAAGTAAGAACACCGAGTTGGGATGAAGTACAGACAACATTGAATAAGCTGAAAAAACAACAAAGGGACTGGAGAGTACAATATTAACGCCAAATTATGGAAAGCAGGAGGACAAGAATTATGGATCCACTTCTTTATATTAATACAAAAAATATCGGAAGAAAAAATAACGCCAGAAGGATGGAATGAATCACTAATATGTCCTATATTATACGAGAAAAGAAACAGGAAAAAAGTTGAAAATCACAGAGTGATATCGTTATTGAATACTGATTACAAAATCTTAACCACTAGTAACGCTAAGCAGACTACAATCATAATCAGAGTGAATTTAGGGTAGGAAGGTCAACAACGGACCACATATTTTTCGTTGGACAAATCTTCAAAATATATTACAAATATGCTAAAGATTTGGATGCGATCTTAGTTGATTACAAACAAGCGCATTGTACGAGACAACTTATGGCAGACCTCAACATGCTTGGGAATACTAAAAAATATAATCATAATGAAAAAAATATGTAACGCAAAAGCCCATGGTAGGATCAAATTTAAAAATGTCCTGTCTCCTTCCCCTAGATTAAGCCTATGGATGTTAGGTAAATTGATTCAAATAGCCCATAATTTCCATTCTGCATAGAAAAAAGTAAAGAAATTTAAAGTTTGACATTATTTTAGAAAATAATGATAAAAAATTTCATGACACCTCCACAATTAATATTTATTTTTTTTAATAATGAACCCAGTTATTTTTCATTTTAAACCCTGTCCAGTTCATCGAAATTTGAACTTTAATCACATATTATAAAAAAGGAAACTGTGGTTATGTGTAATTGAAAATATTAAATTTCCGTAAGAACTACTTAAAAGGAAGCATTTAATAAATATTCAGCACCTTACATATATTTTATATTTGAACATTTTATGCATTTTAACTTCAAAATGATTTATACGTTTTGTGAGTTTGAAGAATTTTATGAACATTTGAACTCCAAACGTTTATAGCAAAATAGTTGTGCGTATATATTTTTAATAATTTTGCTACGAAAACAGCTTATGAAGTACTTTGCACTACATTTTAAAGCTTTTTAACGGTGAAAAAAATTCCCCTTAGTCCTTACCCTACTAGTAACCAATAACCTGGTTACGTGACTGTTAAAGCACGTATTCAATATACGTCTGAAACTACTATTTAAATTAATCCATTCCGGTAATAAAACGGCTCTTTATTTAAATCAACGAACTGTATTTTTTCGGTAATGGTTCGTTATACCTACTGACGTTTTTTTACGTGTTACAATTCTTTTCGCTTCCGTATTTAATTTATTCCTTTTATTTCGCATCATTTATGTGATTTTAAATTCGATTTATTTTTGTACTTTTTACAAATAGAGATAACCAACAACATTGTTTTTATTATTATAGGTACCTTGTGTTTCTGTTCCGGAAAAAAAAACCAAAACACATTGGAAAAAAAACGAATGATTAACACAAACGTCGTAACTACGTTATAGTTTATATAAAATGACTAAACACGATTTATTGCGCGGAGATTCATCTTCGTTACTTGTAGTTTTTAACATTTCAGAGATTCGCTTTATTATTTAATGTCGACATACTTTATCGGACGTTCATTTGACCCGACTGAAGTTAATAACACTGGCATGAAATACTTAAATGCATACCAGCATATTTACTGTACTTAAATATTCTAGTTTCGAACTATAAAAACATATTTTCCAATTTTGTAACATAATTGTGATGTTAGTCGTTAAGACTTATTCAAATAAATGTTATAGAATTCGAGATATAATTTTAGATTTATAGGAGTACAACTTACGTGTGAGGTAATTTAGATACAATTATTAATTATACTAAATTATCATACGTTGATATTTTATAAATTTGTTGGTTATTTAAAGCTACATAATATACGTTGTTGAGAAAAAATATATAATTAATTATCAACACTATAAAATTAAGAGAACGTTATTTTCAAGAACTTTTAAGTCTTAAAAGAATTTACTACCGCAGACTGTCATTTGGCAGAAAACACGGGAAATTCGTTTTCCGGTAAATCAACACTTAGGGTCCTATGTTGATGTTAGAGCTAATTGACGGTAAAATATTTTGATGTAGTGCATTGTGTTTTTTTCTCATTTTGCAATCCTAATGGAAGTTTTAAAACAAAAAAAATGCTAAGAAATAATATATAATGTAGGTATTTAACACCATGCCTCGGGTAATGTTCTCTTGTTAAGAAATTATATTGCGTGTTATATCGATTCCGATGTGTGATGCATTATAGGTCATAAGGATAGTACACATTTATATAGGTATTTACGGCATTTCATCTATAGTGAAATATAACTAATCCTTGTTACTTGATCATACGAGTTACGCTATTTATTGAATTAATTTGATCAGTTGTAGAGCATAATTTGTATAATTTACCTTTGCGTTATAATCGATTTAAGCTATTGATCGAATTCATCATAAATTCTCACAATTTAATTGAGATTTTTAGAACTTCAATTTATTTCATCAGTCTTCAGTGTAATAATATAATAATTAATTTACAAGTATATTTATTTTTATACATGCGATTTGATTAAAACGGTTTCCTTATAGAAGCAGTAAATATACAAAGCTCTATATCAAATCTGTCGACTATGCACGTCGATTAATGAGATGACAGTAAATTCACATGTATCGTATTTCTCGTATACGATTCAGGCGTGTAATCAATAATTAGATACTAAAATGTCGTACACTTATTTATTTTTACATTTAAAATTTATTCTTTTGAATTTAGGATTACAGGGTTTGAAACTTACTTGTCCGTAAATTGATAAAAAATGTCAGATTAATACACATACCACATTCTGTGCCCATGTTAATCCATGTTATTCTCTTCGAATTACGTTTTCTGTCCCTCCTCTTCGATCCATCTAAAAAGGTCTATATATCATATTTTTTGTCATAAATCACTAGTGATATTATCAATAAAATGAGCCTTTCACTCGATGTATGCGTTAACTCACAAATATTTTTTACAATTGTCTGTAATTCAGTTATTATCATTTCACTCCAGTATTCTATATTACCTAATCGAATTTTACTTATTATTTAATCACTTATTTATTTCATTAATTGCATGCAATTGACACTGTTATTAAAACTTGTCAAGTATATATTATTATTCATGTATAGATTTAAATAAGAAAACGTGAAAATTATTCTACACTAACACATACATGTTACGCGCAGTTATCAATGTACCTACCTACTAATACCATATAAATTTTTTTAAATTATATATACAATTAATAGTTTTTATCAGTACTTTACTTAAAAAAAAAAATGCAAACATATTAATAAAGGTATAATATAGTATTAATTAGTTCAATCGAATCCAATTTATCATACAATTGCTCAATATTGTGAAGGATAAAAATAAGCTCATTTGATTATAATCAAAATACATGCAATGTTTAGACGGGAAGAAAAAATAATGTGGCAAAAAGTTATTATGCTTCAACCCCGATTTAAAAAAATAAAACTTTTCATTGTATCTTTTATTCAAACTTTAAATACAACCAAAACACATCTACGACCTTTACAAAATGCTACTTAAAAAAAAAAAAAAAAAATCGTAAGACCTGTTTTAGCGAGAAATTCCCTGACAAATCGAGGGATATTCAGCAGTTGAAATGTAGCGGAACCGTTTTTCATTATATACACGGAAAGAACAAAAACGTTGTTGTTTTTCTGTTGCAAATACGAACGCACACATAAAGCACAATGTCACCTACTCAGCTATGTTATTTTTGAATAATTTATATAATTTTAAACAGTTTCGAAAAACTTTGATCACTGTAACACATCATTGTTTTATGCATGTAATTCGGGCATCAAGTTAAAAACACTCACGGTATATGTTGTTAAAATGGCTTGTGTTTGAACGGAACGACTTTTATACGTTGTACACAGTGTATATGTACGTACAGTTGATATTGCAAGTGTCAAAAAAAAAACATGATTTATTGACATTTTGGACATACTAAGAGATTTAAATCTCTATAAGTAAACAACAAATCATTGGGATCTTTACATACAAATATTAAAAATCGCTTATGTATACTCGGTAGATTGAATTTGGAATGGTGTGATAAACGTGATTTTTCGTATGTGATCGAAAGGCGTTGGCATGAAAATACGCATACAATGAAACGAGCCTTTAACAATCATGTTCGGTGCTTAAGAAAACCTAAACAAGAAATGGTATTTTTAATAATACCCATAAATCAAAATGTTTTTTTCAGCACGTGATAGCCAGCATTGGGTTTAGATAAAGTTTAAAATATCACATAAGAAAGTATGACAATACCACGATTTTTAAACAAAGAAAGTATTAAGAACGTATCGATTAAAATAAATAATCAGACGAATCTTAAAAAAATGTTATGACACAATTATTTCTAGACGAATTTATCAAGATAATAAGTAATGTTTTTATCTAGAAATTTGTTTTAATGAATAATCATTTTTATTTATCTTGATAATATTAAAGATATAAAAGCGTCCCAAACTGCCGATGACTTAATTAATTGGGTAATGTTTTTGAAGTTATTATTATATACATTATTATTGAAGACTAAAATAAATCTTCGTTTAAAATCTTTTTAATCTTTTATCCATTAGTTTAATTAATCATTATAAACTATGAAGTTCATTATATTATTTTGAAAGTTAGATTATTTGAAGTACGGTAATTCTTTTGATAATTTTAAAATTAAAAAAATAAATATGAGAATAATATTGTTATTTTTTATATTGTGCTAGCTCTGCCGTTATTGGTGTATAAAACTCTCAGAAAAAAATGACGTGTAGATTAAAAATATCTACTCACTATTAAATATAAATTCATACATAAGATAAAAGAAAATTAAACAATATTGCGACACTAGAAAATTACTGTCACAATCTGTATTTTCTTCCAATTAACATATTATTATCATCCAGACAGGTACACGGGAAAAAAGAGTCGAAAGTGGTTTATAATAATCTACGATGTAACTTACAAAATATAAATGAAATTGTTCATAATTATATATAAATGGATAATGTTTTTGAGGTTTTTATGGGTTGTAGTTAAATCCTCAATCTCCTCCATCATACGCGGGGAAATTAATTCCCGCCGGGTAATAATAAAAGGGTGTGTGTGTGGGGGCGGTGGTTATAATCACTGGTTACTGTAGATAATTAAGTAATTCACCTTTAGCGATTATTACCACCCCTCCCACCACACCCACACTGACACAAGTTAATAATACACATGTTGGTGGTGATTGCCCGTGACACGGGCGTAATATTATTTAACATTAAGTTAATGAAAGAATTACATGTTATATTATGGTACATTTTAAATTAAAATAAAACAATTTTCGGGTATTATTATTAGTATAATGAAATGAGGTTATTGGACAATTTTCCAATAGTGTAAAAACACAACTTAGCAGGGTGACTTTAAAACACTTAATTACCTTATCTATTTCAATAATAGTAGAATATATTATTACAATGTACTCATTAAACTATAGTATTTTTGAAATTTTTAACTTAAGTTAAATTTTTTAGCAGATTATTTTAACATAGACGATAATATTCATAGTTCAAAGACTTAGCTACCTACAAAATAATATCACAACTCATAGAACCATTTTTTTTTTATATGGAGTATGGTAAAGTGTTTTTGTCGGGATATCACTCGTTTTTTGTGGATAGCTTATTATTTCCGGAACATATCGGTTTTATAATGATTTTTTTTTAAATTATTTTATAAAATATGTTTATATAATGTTTATAAAATATGGTTGCCATTGGTTTTTTTTTTGGTATAGTGGTGGTACCATAGGTGTTGGATAGTGCATGTAATGCAGCCAAGCAGGCCACGGGTAATATTATCTAATAAAACGTTGAAAATACGCTGCAATAATTTCTAGTTAAATTGGCTATAACTTGTTGATATTGTTCAAAATGATTTGAAAACCACACCATGCACTTCTACGTAAAATTCCCAATTAGATTATTGTATTTTTCAAACGTCATCAATTGTATACGAATTTACTATGCTTCTCTATATATTTTTATCGTGAATCGTGTTGTTTTCTGTAATTATAGTCCGGCATAGTGTGTTTGCCTATGCGTGTATTTTAAGGCTCTCTTTTTTATTCATACTTAGCTGCCGGGTCGTTGGAAGCATACGGATGTTTGGTTTTTTTTTATTAATCGGATTTTCAGTGTGGTAAGGTTAGGATTTTGTATTAATTGATTGTATAACTTTGATACTTAAGAGTTAAATAATTACACAATTACGTATGCCCCACGCGGTGTCTGCGATCTACCACAGGTAGATTGCCTACCTGATAATATACTGCTCGCATAATCACAAGTGAATCTCACGGAAAACGCCGGTCGGGATGGCTATAAATTAAAATATAATATAATTTACACTTAAAAGGGTATTGCTTTCACAGCGTGTTACACCCAAAAAGAGTTGAATAATCACATAAGCCTATAGCAAAGTATTGCCGTGTCAGCTAGTATATTATAAAAGTACAAAATACGAGAAAAAATTGTTATTTTGATTTTAATATAAACCATAATATTTTATTCGTAAACAAAACTCGTTATATCGATTACAGGACGCACATTGGGTAGGTATATAGGTAGGTTATTAATAGGGTCATTTTATAATATTTTATTTTGTTTTTATACTCTTGCGTGCATAGAACTTTTGCAAAAAAATGATATTCAAGGTTTTTAATTAGATTTTATTCATTTAAATCGTTTTAATTATTTAAAGATAAATATTTTCGTGTACGGTTTATTTGTCAAGCTCCTCGATTATTCGACTATGTATTGAGTGCATAACAGGCGTAAAAAGTGTTTAATTTTTTTCAATTTTTATATTGACATTATTACGAACGAGAATTTACATTAATTAGTAATATTATATTACAGTCCGTTCGCACAATTTAGCGGTGAACAATATATTTATATGTATCTTATCTGGACATCATACAATGACTTTACTAATTAGGTAAACAAGTAAATCGCGTAAAATGCTCTAACATGTCGGTGATTACTGTTTGTTTTATTTTACGTACCTCCACGATCAGTTTAACGATTGTTAAAATTAATTTATCGTACACGGGCACCATAATACCACGTAATTGGTAAAGTACCTAATAATTATCCGATGAAAGTAAAAATACGCGATCATACTGTGTTAGGTACACCAATAGCATTCACTATAATACATATATAACATGCCTATACAACGTTCACGACAACAATTTTAATTACGACTTTTGCCTTACTTCTCAGTCTTAGACATACCGAACGCATCAAAAAATATATTTTTGTTTTTCAATTACGTGTTTTTAGTGTCTCGTCTCATTATTTGGAGTATGTTTTATTGTCGTTATTGTTATACTTGGCTTATTCAGTTTTTAGCTTTTTGTTACCTCTCATCGTATAAAATGGTTTTTAATATAATAACCTGATTTATTTATTTGTCGTTATTTCCATTATTTCCTTCAGACTTTCAGGGTTAAACGTATTCAGTTTTTAGTAAATAACATAATTAATTAATTGTTTTCATTCGTAATATTGAATTGTAACAGGGTTTATCAAATATTCAAATTTTAATGCAATCGTTTGCCTCCATGATATTTTATTCACAGTCGTATAATAACTAATAAGCTGCGTACAGCTTTCCAATTACTGGTGTTTTGTTGTTCATCGGAATTTTCCAATACGGTTTGTCAGTTTACGACATTGAACTGCGTATTGTATTATTTCGTTAATAATAATAGAATACGATAATTAGTACTTGCTCTGCTAATACAAAGGCAACTAAAATTTTCGTATTTGAAAATCATCATCGCAGTCTCACCGAACTGACCTAAAAACGTATTGAACGTGTACGAGTGTAAGACGACTCACTGAGCTGTGCAAACTATTCTGCGCGGAGTTTCGAGGTTTATTAGTGTCAATTAGGCAATATAAGATAAGGTTTTGGAGGGTAAATGTTAGCATACCTACTTGAAGTACTCGGCCTTATGTATATTACGAACAAAAACGTCAAACGTTCAAGTACTTAAGTCGCATGATATAATATACAACCGTAGATCTGCGTCACACCTGACACTTAGATAGACACCCTTTGGCCAATGTTTGCCGGCGTCAAATGTCGAAAAATACCCAACTATACGGTGTGATGTCTATGACCATAGTGACTCGTCCAACGTTCCTTAGAGATTTGAAAATGGACCTCACTAATTACTATTAATGGCGAATCTTAGGTATATCTCTTAGACATATAGACACTTTGTAGTCAAGGATAAGGTCATAAGGATACATTTCGCTATCCGTGAGTAAAGCACCACTCGTTATTATATTGCTATCGGTATGAACTATGATGAAGAACCTTGACGATTATTACTATTATTATTATGATACCGCTGACTCGTTGTACAAACCATATTGAAACATCCGATTTGTGAGTAAACATTATAATACAGATAATGTAATACATGTATTGTAATTATTAATTAATTGTACGGGCTTAAAAACAATAACATTTAAATTTTTAATTTCAAATCTTGGTTTTTAGTATATTGTGATTGGGATTTTTTTACCATCGCACTATAACTATGAAAATATAGCTTGGTTAAAAATCAGTGTTACTAGTTTTCATTCGAATTAAATATTGACTTAATATTTGATTCATACTTAACCCCATAAGAATTTACCATTATCGACTGACCCATAGATTCCTGCAGATGATAGGAGACGGAAATTCAATTTGACCCACATCGACTTCACCATCATAATATAATATACTGTGGAGCGTGCCGGAAAGTGACAATCGATTTTAACATTTATCCAATATTCTTACAAAGTCGTCTCTTATTTATTCACCAACAGCAGCTAACTGATGTTTCTCAAACAAAATATGCAAATATACAAAAAAATGTTTGAAAATAATGTCAGATTTACCAATATCTTAACGTGTTTTAATAATTATATATACATTAATGTAATGTAATATATTTAAATATTAAACAAACGCGATTAAAGTGCTACTTTTTTTTATGTTCATTAATGTTTCACTAAAATAATATGTCTATTATAATTTGTTAAAGGACGAAGGGAACAAAAACTATCAATAGCAGCTATCGATAAACTATTGATACCCTTACTTATTAATCATATTTTTTCGATTCCTCTATGTGCGACATAATATTCCATTCCGTTCAAGTTTAATTGTGTGTTTGATCGCATTTCATTATAACAATTTGATTTTTATTATAACATCGTTTTTTTTTGTTTTGACTGTCAACTCTGACGTCTAATGAATCACTTGTACATCGTGCCTTAGGCCATTCATTACCAGCTAATTCACAGTTTTAATGAGTAAAATATAACACGCACACTGCATAATATAGGGTTGACCTGGAGAACGGAAGTATATTATTATAATATAACACAGCTTAGAAGGTAACGAAATTAAAACTTACTCGCAGTTTGATTTATTATCAATTCGCTATAACTTTTGATCCTATGAAAACTGTTATACATTTTAGAAATTTGGGCGAAAACTTCTTTAAGTACAAACAATTAGGAAATACATCTATGGTGGCAATAAAGAATTCAAAGCATAACGTTCAACCATATGCATAATATATGTATATTAAAATGTTTTTTATACATAAAAGCAATATATACCTTCCGATTAGTTTTGAAAAAAAATTGTACATTTAAAAGTAACTTATTTATAGTGCCAGCATAGTACATTATATATTATTTAATATAATATAATATACAAAGTGTATTTTATGTCATTGTATGTGAGGTTTTTTTTAACGATTATAGATTGATAATATGGAATTTAAAAAAAGAAGAAAAAAGGCGTGTTTCTTTTTTTTTAACTGGCAATTTTTTTATAAAAATTTCAAAATTTTAAAACACTCAGGTGTATCAATGGCAAAATCAATTTTATTTTTTTTTAAATGTTCACTACATTTGTAATAGATTCCTGGTAGCATTACCTTAGCCACCTAATGAAGAATCCAATTGCATGCTATTGTAAAAAAGCAGCAGTGAAGAAAACAATTTTAAGTAATAAATTAATTACGATTATAACAATACATTTTTTTTGGAGCGTGTCATTAGATTACCCATTTCAGTGTATCTGTAAAAGAATAGCTGTAAGAAAAAAATATTTAGTTTTTTTCAATACTAAACCTATACCAATTATTTAAATGAAAAGTATTAATGCATATTTTACTGAAACTTTAAAGGACCATGGTTAATATACTAGCTAACCAAAATGAATGATTTGACTGTCAAAATTTTCAAAAAAAAAAAACTTTACCAAAGTCCATTCAAAAATATAGTGATTAATTTGAAAAAATAAAGTGGTTTTTGGTATACCTACGTGTTTGAAAATTTTGAAATTGTTACAAAAAAATTACTCGTTAAAAATAAAGTAACAAGTCTTTTTTCGAAATTTCATATCAGTGGTCTATAATCGTTTAAAAAACCCAGCGTACAATGATATCAGACACATCCCGTATAAGAATAATAACATGACTAATGGTTGTTATTATGTTTGCAGTTTATAAAAATTAATAATTACAATACATTTTACTTTGAATATGAGTGACTTCGTACTGTAGATGCTTAGTATAACCTAACCGTAATTTAGTAATACATATAAATATATAATAATATATAATAGTATTATAATAAATTGACAAAATTGACTAATTGGGGATAGTATGGAGTATTTTACGTACATTATTATAATAATATGTACTCGAGGTTGTGGTCAAATACCACAACATAATATTTTACGAAACAGAAAATTAAACCAAACATTTTTTGTATCTCGTTTATATTGTTATGTCGTTTTAAGGAACACGAGTAAAGGTTATTGTAAAATTCGTTGGATTCTTTGCTATACCTTTATCGTAGATAGATAGAATTCACTACTATAAACAGTTCAGGTCGTCTGCGTAATGGGGTCCGACCATGTCTTCCGGATCCCTGCTGGCAGGCTAATTGTAAAACAGCATATTATATGTATTTTGACAAAATGTTCAAACCACATTAAAGAGAATTTTAAATGTAGAGTGATGAAGAAATAATGTACCAAAAAGACTTTAAAATACGTTGAAATAAATACAATTTACGAACTATATAAAATCAAATTTCCATAAAAGTTGTATTCAGATAACACCATAAGTTTTTTTAATTCCAATAAATCAAGAGTGTTGTGAGTCGGCGGCTCCTCCCTTTAAGACTTCCAGCCAAACTTAATTCTAATATAACTTTAGCTTAAAACTGTATAGAATTCAAATAGAAATATAATAAAAATCTGAAAACCATAATGTATACGACGGAATTCTATGAATGTAATTTAATAATTAATGCAGTCGTTTTAATTAATTATTTTCTCCGTACTCATTTCGATAAACTACAGATTACTAATATTTTTCAAAACACAAAATTCAGTTAAATAAATATATTAGCACTTCCTTAATGGAATATAATTTAGTGTTTAAGTAATTTTTTTTAAATCCATAATATGTTATTTAAATTACAGTCAACAAGAAATGAATTACCTTCTATGCGTATAATGATACTTTTATTTACACATAGTATACAAATACTTTATTAACTTCAAATGCATTTCTCACAACAAGTTACCGTCTCAAAATTGTTCTTTTTTTTTCCACATGATGGAAACAGCTAGTTAACCACATTTTATTATAAACAAAATTCATATTATATGGCACACGGCAATTATCGAGAAAATGTTTTCGAAATACTGAATTTCAATCTGAAATGGTTATGCGAGCGCCGCAGCTTTGACATAGTAAATAATATTTATTATTTTTACCGTTTTGTAGCATTTTTAAAGGCGACACCCGCAGATTGACAACCCGTATCGACTTAGACGAGACTTTAAGGAGACTTTTACCAAACGTGGCATACGCGTCATAGGGGCTGGGGACAGACAACGTGCGGTCCGTTATTTAGGACGTAAACCGTGTTCCAAGCGAACGAGCCGGAAGTAAATATAAATAATCGATTAAAGACCGTTTAAAAGTTTAACGCTACAGGTCTTGTGAAAAAAAAATGTGCTCCTAGACAAGACGATACCTACGGTGCTATTGGATGAGGCCAGAGGTTGTGTATACTGAACTGGTAGACTTGTATACGACGTATGATATACTTAAACCGTTAAAATCACTCGCCCGTGAAAGTATTAGCTCCAGCTGTTGGACATATAAAAAAATCGGAAATACAAACAGCGATTCGAGATTTAGCGAGTTTTATCAGAGCTCGTTTTTAAAAATAAACTATGTAAATTACGCAGAACGTTGTACAAAATATTACAGTTTTAATGACACACTATGTACGATGACTTATAGCCGTCCATTATGATTGTCATCGTGAAACACGCATAATATATTTGGGTTTTATTGACGGAAACTTTAAACACTCGTTATCTCGGAAAGTGTAAGTTTTCAAAATAATTGTTTACAAAATAAAATGTGAAGTCAATTTTAAAAAACACGATATTTTTTATCGTTAACGTTTTGTTCGTTTTTACTTTTTTGGATGACAGGCGTGACAGCAAACGCATGCTTAATTTCATATTTCAAAGCTTAAGCTGAGAATTCTAATATAATTATAAAAAGGGGGAAAGTAGTAATCGGCGATTTTTTGCACAGTTGGTGTCGTATGTACCTCTTCAACGATTAAGTAACTGTAATGTACCTATGTACCAAATTTATAATCAATGAATACATCTTGTGAACGAAAAATAATTCTGAGTCAAGATTAATCAGCGTTAGTATTTATTTCTAAGACGTATTATTATTTATGATAATATATTGTTATTAGCATTAAAGTATTCATTTTACTAGGTATGAGTAATACAGTAGGTAGGTTGATTTAATTAGTTTTTGCCAAAAATATTGCATGCATTTTAAAATGCCATTGTGTGTATAAAATATTATAATAATGATATACGTTAAAAGTTTCAAGTTCCCTCGACTAATGTTTTTAAATTGATAATTTTATAGTTGCAATATAACCCAAAAAATGTTCATTATAAAAGAAATATATCCATGGAAATATAGGTCGATAGAATAGCGTCTCTACTTGGAATCGTTTTTCGTATGACGTAATGATTTAACATTGAATTCAAATTCAACACATCCAGTGCAACCTAGTGACCTACTCCATGGCGAGGAACACTTAACAATTACAATACCGAAGAACGACTTTCATGTTTTTTTTTTATATTAATGTAATTCCTTGTTTTGTTTAATAGTTGTAAAACTGCTTATCCCACTAAAATGTAATGTTACTTCACTTCAACCTGTCTGTACATTTTTTTTATCATTGAAACGTGAATACTTATTCAGTTTTAATGTTTTATTCAAGCCTTTAAATTTTTGAAATCTTTCAGCTTAATAACGTTATTATTATTATATTTTGGCCTCGTGAACGATAAAATATACACGTAAACTTTCTAATTCTATTTATCGATCGTGGAAGATTTCAAATGTAATATATTATACTATTAGGTAGAAGTAAATCATTTAATGGAACTATAAGTTTAAAAATAATTGTATAGCCGGGTAAAGTTAAATTTAATTTTGAAACGTCTATTTATCATTAGAAAACTGTATTATGTGTTTAGTTAAATATAAGATACGGTTATATTAAAAAAACCTATTTTCACCTTATAAATATTGTTTAAAACATACAAAAATAATTATTTTTAAAAAGTACTTAAGTATTATACGCCATGCATGCTTTGATAATGAGTAATTAAAATTCTGCATCTTGGAATTTCAAAGTCAACTTAATAACCAAATTTACAAGTACTTAAAATTGTATACCATCTAAGACATTTCTTGTGGTGATACTATATATTTATTCTTCCAAACGAGAATTACTCTTTTTTTCTGTGAATTATTAATTAGGTGGATTATTTGAAAATGTTGTTATGTCTTAATTGAAACTCAAACAAGTCGTTTTAAAGTTATTGAACTGTGTGAACCAATGATAATGGATTTATGATAATAGATTTGAAGGGTATACGGGGCTATGGTTATTTGAAAACTATATTAATTAATAATAATCTATCAAAATTGTGTAATATGAAAAAATTAGACTAGTATAATAAATCCTGGATAAAATATTAGATATTATTAATATGTTTTTTATTTTTGTAAAACAATTTTTAGGACAGACAGACAGAGAAACAGATTCGCACACAAAACAAAGAAAAACACATATGATAATGGTAAAGTCGAAATAAAAACGGTGAACAAGTTAGTACCACTCTGTTGTACAGTAGTTGTTGAGTATGTCGTTGAAATGGACGTGTTATATTTAAATTCAATGACAATTCATAGAACATGATTCTTAAACGAGACATTTGCCTGAGATATAAGCCTAACATACTTGTATAAAATCTAATAAAATTGAATAGTTTAAATAAAAATAATAAAAGTCGAAAATATCTCAATAGCCATAAATAGGGTGACGTTTCGGTGAACTATTTTTTTTAATAGGAGATAGAGAAACTTTGGAACCTTAAATAAAAATGTTTGATGTTAGTTATGGAAAGGTAATTTATTTTGAATTTCTAACTGAAAAATAATAAATAGCTTGAAAATTTTCAAAAATTTGATGAATTATATCAACATTTTAACTTTAAATTCAAATAAAAAATAATAATGCATAATATGTATCTTTAATATTCTTGATCTTACATTAATGAAACTTATAAAGAACCTTGAATTTACAAATCACAAATTTTTAAAAATTTCTTGAAGCTATAGTTAGATGAAAAATATATACTTCAAAAATGTTACTATTCATAAAAATTTCTAATACAAATATTTACTGAAAATTTCAATTTTTCAAAAATTGGTTTTGCGTAAAAATTGGGACTTTTTTTGGTTTTCTTGACGTTTTTTAAAACCATTTGGAATTTTTAATTTTGACCTATCAAAATTACCAACTTTATTCACTTTTCCAATCAGCAAATATGCTGATTTATCGGAGCATTTTTACTGCACCAAATGTTGTTGAGAGACAAAAAAATAAACACGCTCACATCATCGTAAATACAACAAGTAGATTTTTTCGCTCCGCTCAAAATCTAAAATGCTGTTTTTGAATATTTCTATAAAAATCCAATAATGTCTTATTTATCAGGAGAAATGTAAAGTAATTTACGAGCATGCATACCTACAAACACGTTTGAGATGGTATCTCAATGTAATGTCTCCGGTATAGATACGCATAAAGAATTGTAAGCGTTTATTTAGAAATTTTAATATATCTATACTCTATTTGAAAGATACAATGTTTCTAAAAGCTCATTATTGATAATAATTTTCATGAATTATGATCAATATTATGGAAGAGTTTTGATATCGTTGTTTCAACAATATTACTAAAAAATGTAACAGTCATGATTATGTTGGAAATTAAAATACGATGGTTAATTTTAATATAGCAATGAACGGTTCCAAACACTTTCGGCATTTCTCAAACACGCCGTCGGCTGGTTTTTTTCACCAAAAATCAAAAAACGTTCACTTCGTCGGGTTTGACGAATCTAATCATAAATTAATCACGAATCGCAGAAACACATCGAAATGGCACTCGTGCGATCAGAAATATCTTAAGGCATGTACTACGCGAAGCTCGTGCGGAAAAAAAGGTACATAATAATATTATTACGACCGTCGAGCGACAACGCGCTGAAAATCATCGGCGAGTGATAATTGCTGTGCCTGCCTATTACAGTAGTGACACGACGTCTGGAGGTGTTTCGGACAGCCGAACAGGAAAATCGTACGACGTTTCGGATCGGGCGGTAGGTATTGGTAGTTATCACTGCGGTCGCGGTCGTAGGTTAGGGTTGGACCGCGGTCGGGGCAGCCGAGTTAAGTTTGACGAAGTTTGGCGCGGTTATTAATATATTTCGCGTCCGAGCGATAGAAGCGGCGGCGGCGGCGTTTTGACGGTACATTATTATTACTATTATCGTTATTATTACGGTGGCGTGACGCCCCGACGGTCATTTTCGGGACTCGCCCGCGGGGAGGCGCGCGCGAGATTTGACGCTCACGGCGGGCGAGACGACGCGACCGCCGCCGCTTGCCCGTTCGTGTCAGTCGTCGTCCGCACGCCGCCGTCAAACGACCAGTTTTTCCGGACCGGTGGCGGGGTGGCTCGCGCGTGTTCGTCGAAGGTCTCGTCATCCCCCGACCTCGCTGCTGCGTCTCCGCACACGACCGTAACGCCGTGCAGACCGGTGCGATCCCGCCCGTAGCGAAGTAATAGTAACGTTTTCGAAAATTACGGAGCGTCCGAGATAGGCGGCGGTCGTGTGTTTTTCGGCGTATCCGGCGGAGGAGTACGCTCGTTTCGGACGAATAATTGCAAAAATAAAACGGCGATCGTGTCCGCGTCTCGCGACATCGTCTATAACGGAAGTACATAAACTTATAGTGTCGTTGCCGGCGGTGCTTTCGGTATGTGTCGATCGTCCTTAGGCGAACGGTTCGCGGTGGCAGCCCCGTTTGGTCCGGGCCGGTAGTCTCGAGCCTCCTTGAGCGTTCAACCGCGTCTCCGGTGAGTGATGCTCGATGTTATATTATTATGATATCGTGGTTATATCGTTACGACAACACTAGACCTGTCGCTGACACTTCGAGACACCCGTTTTTCACTTTATTTTTGGGTTCCTTTATTATTAGTGTTTTTTTTTATTTTTTTTATTAATTTAACGGCCGGTTTATTCTTCACGTGAGCCTCCGCCGACTCGAGACGGACACATCTTAATATAGGTGCGATTCACATTTGAACGTTTCGACCAAATCGATTCATATGCGGTGGTTGTTTAAAAAAAATTGGGATAGTACAAAATTCGCCTTTTGCACACATTTCTATAGGATTATTTAGTGATAAACGTATAACGATATATGGTTCACCGATGGTTAGTTCTCTCAACACGTATGTAATTGATTTATTACATACGTGTTATTTCGACATTTTTTCTATAATATATGATACAATATAATATTATATACAGAGTTATAGAATATGAGTAAATGAGTCGTTATCAACAACATGAAATTATTGTTTGAATGCGTTTTCAAGCTATTAAAATCAAAATTTATTAAAAATCATGTTATTCCCTCAATATGTTATCATTTATAACAATTGTCCAATTTCGATGATTATTGGTTTTGCGTTTTAAAAGTGAACTTGGTATGACTCGTTTAAATATATTTTTGGCATTATTATAGTTAAACGTCACCATGCTATTATAAAGAATTATTGTACAATAATGTTTGGTAAATTATGTTATTCGAAATTCATATCATATAGAAGGAAATGGCTACAATTTGACAGTTCTTTTTTTTGTATAAAAGCAGTGCAATAATATAAACTTAATTTCTATTTCCATTTGATAATGTGTCTCCATAAAGTTCAATGCATACAATTATTTATCAATTTCGAACTTTTAATTCGAGAAGTTTTAAGTTTTTTAAAATACCAAAAGTTTCACATATTTTTTTTTCCATAGTAGATAGGTCCTCGAATAGAAAACTATTGTTTTTTTGAAATATGAATTATACTTTCAAATTTACTCGAACTTCATATAATATAACAATCATTTTTGAGCTCAGTTTTTATTTATCCATAAGTTTACCGAGATGGTGTTTAAAATATTTAAATAATAATGAAATATAATGAATATTATGTTGATCCTCAAAAAAATAATAAGCAAAATGTTGTTATTAGATGTTATCAGCTACTATGTCGGATTATATATGAAGTGTTATTATGTTCATTATTATATTCTATAATTAATTTTTATTTATTATACTGCATATGTTTTGGTTATTAAAAATTAATAACAAAATACACTTATACATTGTGTTGCAGAGGAAATCTATCTCCCAACAGGCAATTCGTAAAAATCGAGTGTAGATATAACGTAATTAGTAATACTATATTATACCTAACTTTAAAACTTAAAAATTATTATTGTATTAAATAATATCAAAACATTACAGTATTTTTAGTTAAAAAACAAAGTTAAATACAATTTAAATTTCGTGAAACTAAAAAAAAAATGTAAAAGTTGTCTGTACAAGAAAACATAATATAACATCAAGCAATAAATTGAAATTAAAACAATTTTAAAATTAAGTATTATATTATTTTATCATATTTTATTTTCGTCATATTCACGGAGATTGTTTAATTTTGACGTTATATGAACGCGTGTACGATTAATATTATACTATTAATATTTTATACGATATTCAGGTCATATTAATATTGTTATTTAATAATGTACTTTGATACATATGAATAGTATATAATTATAAAACCTTTAAGGCATTTTAATTTATAATTGCAGTTTACTAATATAGTGTAAGAACAATACACACACACGTCTGACATGAACGACATAACTGCGATTTCCACATAAAGCAAATTTAATTTTATACTCTGAATTATTGAACTATGATAAAACAATTAATTAATGAAAGTGTATATGTGAATAAATATATTCTGCATGATTGCTTAAAATATTCTAAGAATATAAATTAGTAAACATTACACACGGAACACAGAAATATCCACAAGACAATAATAACATTATTAATATAATATTAAAACATTAAGCACGGCGTATTGGATATGCAATATTGATGCACGTGCGAGTATGGGACTATTACTCACTATTATCACAGAATAATTATTCTGTGCTATTATTATACATTATCGTATGATTATAATACAATTGAAATAATAACATGATATTTCTATACTGAAATTATTATATAATTTAGTATTTCATGGTAAGGTATATCAAAATATAATTATATATACCTTACTATATATATATATATATATATATAATATTTATATTATTGTTATAATAATATGCAATAGTACTTGACATAATAATATATTATGCAATTAATAATAAAAATGAATAGTGAATTGTATATCATACAAATCCATTATATTTCTGTACCACTTTAAATAAAAATTACACACGACATTCTTTATCGAACAATATATTAAATAACTTTTCTTTTTTAAATTTACAATTCCGTAACGTTTTTCTTTGATATACTTACTTCTTTGATAAGTTGGTATTTATTTATATTTGCATTATACTTGCGCACTATGTATATCTGGACTGTATCTGCATTTTGTTCGCGTATGAAGTAGGATTTGAAAATAATATATTTATTATTATATCTTTTTTTTTACTAGCAAAATCACTCGCAAAACTGTATAATTTATGGTTTTTTTTTTTGTGTTTATTTTATTTTATCTTACATAGTATTTATGATTTAAAATTCGTATAGTTTGTATAATACTCTGTATCTTAACCAAAATGTGTGGTTTTACCATCTATCTCATCAATATGTTATAATCATATTATGTTCATATAGGGAAACCTTTTTTTTACGTTGCTTAAGGTGTGTAAAAGTTTGGGATAAAAAAAAACTATGCCGTTCAATATACATCAAGTTGACAAAAGTTTGGTTAGTGTTCAAAAGTTTCATCAAAACAAAATTTTTATTTAAAATACACACATCACGCGTCTACATACAGTGTGATTCTTTTATAGAAAAAATTCATTAGGTAACTCGAAAATAATATTTTATTTTTATTGTTATAATTTCTTGTGATTATTACCGTTTTGAATTTCAACGTTGTTAATGAATCAAAACTATATAAAAAAATAATTTTCACGAACGTTAATACTTTTTAAGCTAACAAGTGTAGTGGTTATTATGTGTTTAAAGAATCACCCTGTATATAATGTACGCGCATAAAATATATTTATTTTCGACAAATAATAATAATATATCGAAGGTTTACGAGCGTGTAAAATATTGATTTACGGCGTCTTCGTCGTTATTCATTAGAAAACTTTTGATATAACATTTACATTTTGTACGGTACGTCGTCACATTTTCCGCTTTTATAATTATCTGTACAGTTTTAATATATTATGACTCGCGAGTATTGTATACTGTACATTATTATAGTTATTAGTTTTGACTTCGAAGCAATGTTGTATTATCGTCCCCGGGTAAATAACGGTCACGACTTAAATGCAAAACGTGGATATTATATATTATATTACATCACCGGTTATAGGTGTGCCGCAAAAATATGCATTTTGGTTTTGCAAAGTCAGCCACAAGTTTTGAGAACGTGACGTTTTATTATTCGCCGTCGTTGAGCTTATTGATATACGATTAAGTGTTATTTGGACGTCGATGATCTGCAGAAATACAATTCAATATTCAAACACATTATACGGTTACACGATTCTCTGCGTACGTTTTGCGCACAAAAATAAACCTTGCTCGAGTAGTTATTATAATTATACGACAACAGTGCCGAACACTTTGAAGGTGCGTATTTGTTTAGGGTTCCGGGATAAAGACAATGGGGTTTATATATTATACCTCTCTGCGATACTGTCGTCGACTATGGTAATATTATATATAGATGATTTCATATAGACGGAGAGTCTCACGAAGCGTGTTTAGGGTACCCTTATACATTATTATATACGAGAGCACTTCCGGGTGCCTGGATTTTCAGCGTGCGTTTTTCTCCGTGCGTTTTTCTCGGAGCTCATCCGGGTTCAATAATATTTGCATATAGTATGCATACGTATAAATGCGATTCCGAAGGATTATGTACAAACGTCGGCTGTAGCTGCGGGATAAAAGGGAGCGTGCGGCGGACAAACGCGATTTAATAACAATAAAAATATTATCCCCAACGGGCGCGTATGGCGTTTAAAATATTTTTGAAATCTTCGACGCGTGTGATGGTAATACCGATGGCCCCTCCTCCCCCCCCCCCTCCCCGTGAACCATCTCGTCACCGGCGTTGGCGCGGAACCCCCGTGGGTGAAATCTCGCGGCGGATTTATCGAAATGATGTATTGACTTAAGGGAATACAAATGCAGGAAAATCGTTACTTCTCATTCACGCGTGTGTTCGGTGATTCGTGGCCAAAGTACAACGCAAATAAAAAATAAGTACTACAATTCCGCGTGCACACCTATATACGTATGTGGGTACCTCGCTGTATATGTATATCATGTGTACGTGCACCGTCGGCGGAGGCATCGCGCGGGAACCCATAAAGGACCCATTCCGCACTGCAAACGCGTCCGTTCTCGTATAGTGTGTTTGTTTTTTATTTTATTCGCGTTCGGCTCCCGAACGGTGTGAGATTGGATTTTGGATAGCGTTTCCACCCGATTCGGACGACCGGAATAAAACGGCAGCAGACATATCCGTTTTGGCTGCAGCACGCCACGTATATAGGACGCTACGGTGTGCTTTAGGCGAACGACGTAAATAAATGGAAACGGCCAGTGGGTTACAACCTGTTTGCGTTAAATCGTTGATATAATATTACACCGTACCAGAAACCCGACCGATCCAACGACTTTGGTTTACGGTTTAATCGAAATCGTACGTTTCGGTGCACGTCATTACGGTTTATGTGTATATTTAAAACAATATACTATAATATATTTTGGATAAAATCACTGACAAACGTTTGATAATATTTAAACATCACGTAAAACACATAATACTTCGAGCATCGATCACTGTTGTAGTAGATAGATGAGTTGAATATTAATGTTTTTTTTTTTCATTCAGAGTATTAAATAAAAAATATAACTCTCCCATTCGGGAGATGAGCATTCTTAATTGCGGTTCAACGTTAGTTGAATAAAACTATAATTGTTGTAGCGTTATCTATTTCCAAAAACGTAATTACAATTGTTGAGTGTTATTCAAAGATAAAACAATTTGAGATCTAGTGAACCAATATACGTATGATTATTTGTCAACTAAGAAAATTACAACTTTTGACGGAAGTGAATGCAAGGTAACGTTAAGGCATAAACACTTCAAAACGAATACGATTCATAAATGTTTTGAAAAACTAGTTCATGACAACAGGAATCCAAAAAATCCAAGGCCAACAGATGTGTTGCCTTTTATACAACATATTGTCTGTTTTATGTTTTTATAAATCTATGGTTTTTAACGTCTGGTGAGATGCATCATCATAATAATTGACTATTATTAACTAGTTTTGATTTTTTTTTTCATAAATATGCGTTCAAAATTGTAAAACGGGCGTGTTATGTCGTACTTATAATTATAACGAATATAATACTATGGACATGATATAATCAGGATAATATTTATAAAGCATGTTCATTGTTCAGTGCTCAGCCCCTATTTTTCATAAACAATTCATTTTTTTTTTTAATCATGGTTTCTAATTTTTAAAAATACTGAAAGACCTCATTTTTATTTTTTAAACTTATATTTTTTACACTTAAAGGAAGCTCCTTATTTGATGGAACAGATTTTTTTTCGAATTGTTTTCAACTACCATTTTCCGCTGTAACTTGTAAGTTGTTAAACAGGTGATTTTTCTGGGAAAACGTTGATACATCTAAATTGAAATTCAAAACAGTAGCTTTTGAGTTATTTTATGTTTATAAAAATAAGAACCTTAACTAGATATACTTGAAAAGGAAGAATTAAAATTATTTGTTACCTAGAACAAAATACGTTATCTAATGTTGGTTGATTATATTTTTTGTCAATTATTAGTTACCTTATACGTACATATATTACCCCTGCACACTGTATTAAAATATAATATGACAATTGTATGCATAATATGTTTCTTAATGGTTTTTAACATAGACATTAACTGTGTAATAACATAAAAATAAGATAAATATAAAAAATAAATATTAAAATCAGATGTTAAAGTTAAGGATCTGTATGATTCTCTACTCTTATAAGTGCTGGAGAATAATATCAGATCTCATATCAAAATCACGTTATTACCTTTGTCCAGGTGTAAGGAGGGCTTTCCAGATCGTGTATTCGAGAATTCGATCAAATGCACTGTAAAATATAGTTTTATGCGAAATGCACATATTAATAATATATTATAATGTAATATACGCTTTTAATGTAAAATATTATATTAAATGCCTTACCTGACTCATATTTAGGTGACACTAAGTAATACTTCGAAATACACAAATCGAAATAATTAACACACCGATTATTGGTCGTCACAAGTGGTCGCCCGTAAGATTCAGTATTGGGAGGTTGTTAGTGAGATGACTGGTGTGCATACACTGATTAAATGGACGGTATGTCCATAGAGTGACAGACGGTTTTTATCAAAGGTTTTTAACCTAACCGAAACTAGATTTCTCTTCGGCGGCAAAGACCTTCTTCGATCATTCCTTTTCTCTAGTACCATATAAGAAGACTTACGCTCTTCTGTGGCAAGTGCGTATCGATTTCTTAATTCGTGGTCGTATAATACAGATCGTACCTGTTCGTCAGTGACAATGGTTTTATGAGAGGGTGTCCGATTTATACGAATGGCAATTCTGGCCGTTATTTATTATTCAATTTTAGTTTATTTGTTATAACGATGTGTGAGCATATCATTACAACTGTTATTAAAATATTTTACACTACAATAGCGATTTTGTAGTAATCATTTATTTTTGTTCAAAAGTTCCGTTGGTACTCACTACAACAGATAAACCGTATATTATACGCGTGTACTCGGTGTGCGTTTAAGCTGTTAACTACTTCCCGTCGAAAAACCATTTAATAATCCAGTCGATAAATAAATCATAACAGTGTTCTCTCCCAACTGATAAACGGTCAGTTTGTTATTAAAAAAGGTTTCGAAATAACAATGAAAAAGAGTTTTTTTATACGATATAATAATAATAAATTGGCATATTATACTATTATTATGTATGGAACACAACATTTCATGACATTACACTGTGTGTACAATAGGTAATAATAATATAAACAATATGTTTACGAAATATTTGTTTGGGTCCTTTTTATGTAAGTATAATATATTGAAAATAATTAGCTACAGGAAATGAAACCCCGTCCCGAACCGGCCAAAACGCCAGTAAATCTTGCAAACGAGTTTCTGCGTAGCAACTATTTTTCTTCCTCATAAAATATTTCATTTTGTTAGGTGAATCGCATCATGCAAGGTGAAAACTTTATACGGTCTGTTGATGTCTATATTACTATAACGACGATTTCGAGGAACGAAATAATATGACTATTATTCATCATTTTATCCTTTTTTTTTTTTGACAATAGTAGGTATAACCTAACCAAACAATATACTCTACAGCTCTATCACTCGACCTTTATATAAGCACATATAGTGCATTATTATTATTATTATTATTTTGAAAAACAAGTATTATTGTTTGTTGTAGGCAGGTACGATACATTATAATAATAATTCATTATAACAGTCGAGTGCAGTTGTTAAACCAAACGAGCCTCATCGCCGAAACGTCGTCAGCCTCCATAAATTATGGCGACCGATTCGAATTAGTTTTTTTTTTCTATCGTACAGGTGTGATTGTTCTCTATACTATAATTACGGTTAAATATACAATAAATATCTACAACTACAAATCTACAATAGTGTCATGCGTGTTTATTGCGATACGAACCTATGCACGCGTACTGTGCGCATTATTAATAATAATTTAATAGGTTTCGAAAATTATTATTCTGTCCGTTGTGATACCGCTATGGCAATACGATCGGATATCGGTAACGTATAATAATCAATAATAATTACGATTAGGTATAGTTTAACCCGAGTGTTTTAAAACGCTGTATGATACAGTAGTTATATTATTTTTTTATTTCACGTGGAGAGTATAACATGCGCCCGAAACCATTATTCTTATCGCAGTCAAGTTCATAATTAATTATGTCACCTACGCGAAATCAATTTTTGCGTCCCATACCAAAAAAAAAAAATAACTGTAAAGTGACTTTTTAAAAAAACCATCGGTATCGATATACAAATTTAAAATAAAATTAGAAAACTATGTAAACATAATATTATGTAAACATCTTAAAAGAAAGGGAATAAATGTATAGCCATAAATGCAACTCTGTACAATTATTTAGCTAAGCAAATAACCATAATAAATTAATGTATAATTGTACATTAGTGACCTATAGCTGTTAAAACCTGTATAGGTTAGGTAGTTAAAAAAATAAGAAAATTATTTAAATAATTTGATAGTACATGGTAACATCTATATTGGTTTTACAGTAATGTGTTTTTTTTTTTATTTTGTGTCTGTCTGGAACAGTAAAAATGTCAAGATCTTCAACTTTATGAGTTTTTCCGATGGTAAATTGTAATTAGCTTGTACTTCAAAGGGTCAAACATTTTCTGTATACTTTGCTATTTTTACTTTAATATTAATTCGGGAAAAACTAAAAACAATTAACGAAAAATATAAAATTTTTACGAAACACATATGTTTGAGAAAATGTATTTAATTACTTGGCGTAATCAAAAAATACAAATATCTCTAGGTGCTTGACATTTTCGCTGACTGTTAATATTAGTATTTTCTAGTATTTTCAATACACAGTATAACTTTCAAAATATTTTAGTAGTTTTTGATCTGTTTATAGAGGTATCTATGGTAAATTTTTTTTTATATACAGGTATAATATTAACCATTTTAAATGTTTATGTTTGGTCAAGAAACTTCAAAATGTAATTCAAGGCTCTTCATAAGTTTTTATATCAACGGTGTTGGTTATATTTCATTTTAATTCAAAAAAGTATAACTTTTGAAGAACTTATAACTATTCACCATTAAGTATACTATTGTTTATGATAGATGATACTATTTTCAAATCATTTAGATTAATCTTAAATTATTTCTACCATACTTTGAACCTATTCACACCATTATACGGCACCTATGACAGTCTAAAATTAAACGGTAATAACGAAAATAATCATAATATAGAAATAAAAAAAATATCATAATATTGTTACAAATACTATATATTTTTTCTAAAAATAAATTCAACTTCGGTATTACTACACTGACCCACATTGTCTCAGCTCAGAATATATATATATTTTTAATGCCATATTGATTTAACAAAGAATTTAAATGTAATGTATCCATTAGAGTGACGAGTGACCTACTCAATCAAGTGGTACACTCCAAACTCTACATAGCAGTGCGAGTATCCCGGTTTTTTTATCCTTTTTTTCTCCCATTATTATTATTTGTGGTTTATGAGTATTTTTTATACTTTTTATGATAATGTATATAGTATGTACCTATACCTATAATATTAAATGAACTAATATTTTTACTCATAAAGAGGAACATAAACAATGATGAATTATTTATCCGTGGTAAATATATAATAATGTGTATATTTCGATATTTAGTAGAGTATTAAAATTATATAACTCACAATTTTTCATAAAATGTGACAAAAAAATAAAAATTGCAATAATTTTTCATTATTTCAGTGTACGCGAACGATATTTCCAATGGGTCGTTAATCGATGATTAGTGATAACTGAAAATGGTTCCTGTCTATGATGAAAGTTTGCGCAGATCATTTTCTCATCCAAAATCGTTAAGTTAAGGTAAATATTTAAAAATAAATACGTTCGTTGGATGATGATAAATTATCATTGATAATAATGAAATTGAAAAAAACGACTTGAATTTTTCAGCGTTTAATTGGGGGGGGAAGGGAATAAATCATCTGAAAAAAAACCATTTTTATACATTTATTACGTTGTATACCATTCAAGTTACTAAGTTCAAGAGGATTCGGATTTTTTATAATATTGTATGACACTTTAATCCGCTTTTTACCTAAATTCATGCACTGGTACAATATTATGTCAGTTGATAATGAAGACGATTGATTACCAACAAGAAATTTGTGAGGGATTTATTTTTCATCCAAACATTTAGATATCGTCAAAAGTTTTTAGTCTCGTTGGTTACGTTTTTTTTTAGAATTATATAGATACCTACAGGATAAGTCGTTTTTGGATTTATAAAAAGGTAAAAAATGCACCACTGTTTTTTTTTTTAACTCTACCGTTTGTCCATTTATATTTCATCTAACCACAAACTTTCGACCGTAGGACTAGAACAAACGTGAAACATGAATTGAGATATTTAATTTTAAAATATTTTTTCAACGGGCGATCGGATACAAAACTACTGAACTGTCCAATAAATAACCAAAGTATAAAATGCATTCGGTGTGGTTCTTTAAAAGGCTATTAACATAAAATTTATGTTTTTTTTTTTTGTAATTATATCTAATTTTTATTTTTTTTTCGAACTGAATTCGGTTTAATAAAGATATATCGTTCGATTCCGTAATAATAATGTTGTAATAACTATTAATCATACCATTTTTATTTTTTATTATTATTACTTTTACATAATAATACCAGGTAATATAATTTGATCACAATAACAAGAACATTTCGCTATTATTTATGTTTCCGCAAACCAACTGTTTTTTTTTTTTGTTTCTAGTACATCACGTATAACTCTCAAATAGGAAACCATATTAAACTACAAAATATAATCATCTAATTGACGTTATTCCATACAGTTATTATACTTTTTATGTATGTTTACTACCTCAGATAGTCTGCAATCGGTGCAAGCATAATTTATAAAATAACTTATAATATTGTTGCAGTATAATAATATTCAATCACTCCTATAAAGCTATCGCAGTTTTACCACATTATAGGACATCGGATAATGTCATAACTCATTATATCGATCAGTACCTACGTCATATTATTATGTATTAATATTATCCAATTTCGTAATAATATTTATCAGTCTTAATTATAACGCACTCTTGCTAACGGTAGATTGACCAATCGTTAAAATACCTTGGCGTCCTGACTCGCACGTGTCGTATAAACGTACAACCGTATCCTTCATATAAACGTACAACATAGAAAACTGTACGTTCACGATAATCCATTTTGTTTTGTTGTTTTTGAAGTTAAAGTGAATTTAACCGTTTTAAAAAAAAATATAAAGGTGCTATTATCATCGAAGGCATCCCGAAGGCTATTATTGATATTTTAATTACGGAGCAAGTTGTGAGTATTTTAAACCCATCGGGTTTTTTGTAAATTCTGACAAGATCACAAGAGTAGCATAGTAAAAAAGATGTTATCATTGTGAACGTAAAATAATTTTCCACGTTAAAGTGACGGCGACCATTCATGCGTGCACCCTTTTAACATAGCCAAGTGATATAAGCTATATAATACTTTGATAATAATATAATATTATTCGATAAAATAATATTCAGTACGTTCTCATAATATTATAATATTATAGGACATACTATTATGACCTATAAGTGTTCTTTTTCCTGGGTGAGTTAAATTTGATAAAGTGACAAGCACAGAAACAATATAAGGTTAGGTCATGAAATAAATGTCTATTATGTGTGTGTGCGTGTGTATACAGTTTTGTTTTTTGTTATTCATGATAATATATCATTATATGCATTTTTTTTTATTAAATGAAACGTTATTAAAAATCGCGCGTTGCATATGATACACGGGCGTTAGCAAGTCTCGACACTTTGCAGATGTTGTACGATTATTATACTATACTGCCATATTTAATAACCCTTCATAATGTTGTCACATTAAATTGCTCTCGAAAAAAAAAAATATTTTTTAATAACACACATTATACAAACCAACGTGACTGCGTTGCGAGTTCGCAATTAAGAGTTTAACAAATCGTGACCATAATATTATTGTACCATCTACGACGGATGTTATGTTAGCAAAGTTGAAATAAAACAAATTTAAAAAAAAAACTATTTTCTTTAAAAAACAAATTGCAGACTCGAGTAAGTTATTATGTAAAAAATAAATAACCTATAAAAACACGTATGATATTCGGACAATCGAATCGTCGCGTTATGCTAGGAACGAAATGCTTATAATGTGATAAGTATGACGATGATGATGTGAAGTAATGTATACTATGATATAATTCGCAACATTATGACTATCCACCATGTAGTTCTATACATGGACAGTAATATTAAAATATTGTGATGTTTATGCAGAGTAAAATGTAATGGATTAAAATTTGTGTGGAAGCATAGAATCAAAATCTCAATTAAAATTTAATTAAGTATTACAAAACTGTCATATTATCATAACCAGGAAAATGTTAATAACATTACAAATCATATAATAATCATATGTAGTGTCGGTGACGTAAAATGTATTCCAAAATGTTAAAATGGTAACAAAAAAATAGTAATATATGTACACTTCTATAGTTAAAGAATTTTAGATAAATCATAAGCACGAAAACCAATTTAAGCAAGTTAACGATATTGTTATAATATAGACGGTAATGACGTATAGAATAAAATAAAAAACTTAATATTGAGTAACGAGTAAAAATAAAATTGTATTCGATTTTTTAACGATGTGCCATCATTTCTGAAATTTGCCAATTTAATAATGAAGACCATATATTTAAAATGTTTAACCGAATATTATCTGTCAAAAATAAAATTAAATGAATTAAGTTTATATTATATGTACTAGTATATATCTACTACAAAGAATGTTTGTGATATTCTTCTTTTATCGCAACATAATAAAAAAGAAAATTCTGAATAAGATACGGATGAGACTATAATATATTATATGAACACTCACTTCGCTCACCTTTCTATTGAATAAGTTTGTGTTATATTATTATCATTATTATTACATAATATACGATCAAAGTATATCTAAACGTTATATAATGATCTGAATGGCGTATATTGTCAAGGTAGGTCGTATATTTTTTTTAAAATTATTAATTGCCCATAAAAAATGATTTACTCGTAAAGCTAATCAAATTAATTAGAATATTACAACTTATAGAATTCTTAGAACTTAACCTTATATTAAAATTAAAATTACTATTACCAAACACCTACTAAAAGTCATAAATAATGTAAATTATATAATAGCCTATAGCCTATTTAAACAACTGTTTAAAATTCAAACAATCAAAATAGCTGTAATTTAAATTATTAGCAACGGAAAAAAATGTCGATACAAATTTATCGGAGATTTCCCATAATTATTTAGCCGTTGTAACTTAGTTAAACGAAAGTCGAATTGAAATTTAAATACTTAAGCATCATACTCGTGTAGATTTAATATTTTATCATATAATAAATTAATAGGAAATAAAAAATGTTATAATTTTCTTTTCGTGTAATAAAGAATAACCGCAATGAATACCTAATGACGTATCCATAATATTGAAAACGGTTCTGAGGTTGTGACGACCCTTCATGCGAACATTAAAAAAAAAAAGACGGCTGTTCTTACAGTTTTCTTCTTGTACGATCGGTAAAAACGACATTGTAAAAATACCGACAAGACTCAATTTTCAATCGATAAATAATAGGTAGGTACTTGAAACTTTTAAAACACGTTGTTCGACCAGCCGGTAAAAGAATTCATAGAAAAACTATTTTGCTTGTATTGCAATGCTATCAATTCATTATTGAAATACAATATAACATACCGACAGTTTAAAAATACAAAATATTTATATATTTAAACTAAATTATACCGAATGGTAACTGTACGTGCAATACAAATTTTAGACAGTTCATATTTAAAATTGATGCTAAGCTAAACATTTTCATCGACATTGATGTAGGTACCAATTTATTAAATATTTGTTCAGTATCGTAAATAAGCGATATTTGTTAACATTTGTATGTACATAAATATTAAATACCTATTTTACATTATATTAAAATAATAATCAAATTGAATTTATTTTCGATAGCTTTTTATTATTATTGTAGATTTAAACTGATTTAAAATATGCCAAATTTATAATACCATAAATTCTTGAAAAACACAATAAATACTTGTATAATATATAACCGTAGGATGGTTATTTTAAAAGTAAATACTCATCATTTTGTATTAAAATTTAATTAAGATTAAAAACTTAGTTATAACTTATAAGCATAAGATTGGTTAAGATGAACGACACACTGCAACATATTTATTTACTATATTTCCCTCATCGAAACTTAAAATGTTTATTACTTATTAAAACAATACTCGTTTGAAATTCGGTTTTTATTAATACTAATTCTCAGATTATAATACTAAAACCGATTTTCTAGCTAATAAAATTACAAACTTACAAAATGATAGATGAAAGATATTGTAGAAATATAATTATTTTTCAAAAAATTGTTTCTTAATGTTTTATAATTAAGTATGTACAAAAATATTTTAAAAAATAGTTATACTTTTAGAGATAATGAAAGCTAATTGGTTTGAAGAATCACACGGTTTACGTCTCGCAGTGATTCAAATCATTTTCAGAGTATATTGTAGTCTTTCCAAAAAAAAATATTTCCACTGTTGTCTAATTCACATTTCCTCATTTTCTCGTGTTTTTATTGAATTTTCTTTTTGTTTCCAGAACCGTTTCTTTAACACATATTTCTTGCTTTTATTATGTCTCTCGCCATAAGTGGTTTATACAAGCTGCTGTATTTAATGGGAATTGCTTTTTTTTTTGTAAGAGAGAATGGGAGAAGGTTTATGTATAATACGACAAGCCGCACTTCTAATAAGCTAGTCTAAGTAGTCTATTCGAAGACCAACTCCACATGCGAAACATTAAGGATTTTTTTTATTATTATTATATTATGTATATTGTAAATGTAAAATTAACAATGAACAAAATTCAAGCAGCAGGTACTTAACAAAAAACATTTTGGTCGTCATTATTAGATTAGGTTAGAGCCGGGTCACTAATTAATATTTTTGAAGGGCTACATTCGGAACCTGGAAATTGTTCGCGGGTCGTCAAAATTCCTGACGTTAGTGAAAACCAATGAACAAAAATGATGAATTACAACATTAGAACGTATATAATATTAACAGTTTTTAATTTTTCCTTCTCTGCCTTTTGGCGAGGTTAGGGTTACGCCTGTGTTAGAGTAGGTATTATATTATGTACTATAATATACCTTTGCATAAGTTTATTTTTAAATCTAGAAAATATAAAAAACAATGTATACAAATATTTTAGTTTTAAAATCATATTTTGTTATTCAGAATTGGTAAACATCGTTAGTATTACATAACCTTATTTTTTATGAGTCACGAGACCAACATTATAACCAGGATGTTATGACATTCGAAATTATAATATGTTCATTTGATTTAATGGCGATAAACTATCTACAACGTATATCATTATGGCAATAATCATAATGACGTTATGATTATAGGGATGATTTAACAATTCTAGAAAATACCATTATTCTGTATAATAAAAAATATGGAAAATCACAATGGTGTAACTACCTATAACGTCGTGTTCGGTTTAAAATAATCAATTATTTTTCTAGTCAGAAGAACGAAATGCAATATTCAAGCAGTTTTTTTGAACGGTCTGTGTTAATACGCACGGTGTTTAATTAAAGTGACTTTTAAATAATTAATGTCGCGGTTAAACGAAGAATAATACAATAAAAACGGAACGATTCGATGCCGATTGATGTTTAACCTTATCGATGTATTTAATTACATTATTGCTAACGATATATTACTATGGCTGGTTTGATTTTGCAACGCGAAATAGCAGCCAGACACGTCTACCCAACCCTTTGATCGTTTCGACGGAATAAACGCGCGAGGTGTGCCATATATATCCGGATCGAGCAGTGCGTATACGTTTTCCATTTTATCGAAATCGACCCAGGTTCACTGCACGTACATTTGTATAAAAAATAAAAATACAAACATAACATATATAATAATATGACGATTTCGACGCGGAGCACAATATAAAAACCGACTCGACAACGAATTAAATTACATATTTCAGCGGCGCGCCGAGATCGTATATAATATCGAACAAACCCCGTCGGCCGCGCTCCACACGATTTGTCAACGTCTCGCACAAGTATATACATATAATGATAATATGTTATGTAAAAAAATATTATACTCAGGTAGTGGTGGCGACATATGGTGGGGGAGGGGGGGGGTGCTGCTGAAATGTACAGCGTCGTATAAAGCGGCAATAATGAATGTTTTTTTTTTTTTATTCATTTTTTTACCAACGAACGCGTAAAAAAAAACATACGAATTGAAAAACGTTGTATCGAATGACGGTTTGTAAATGTCACGACCGCGACGGTACATGACCCGTATTATTATTATTATTATGCTGCGGTGAGTTGTAGGTACCTACAGGATAATGTATACCGTGGACGTTCGACTAAAACAGTTGCAGAGAAGTCACATTTTCCACATTTACCGGGAGATCGAGAACAGAATTTCATTGCACCCACGCGGTTCCTAACGTTTTCATCAGCACGTTTGTTTATAATATATTATTTAGTACCTACGATATTAGTGGCTACCTAATAATAAATGGGCATCGATAAAATGTTTTTTAGATAATAGATATTGAAGAAAATGTCGTTAAATAATTAATGAAAATGGAAAAAAAAACCAAAGCGCGATAGACAGACGTACCACGGCTCTGATCAGGATAGTTCAAAATAAAACATTTAAACCAATACAATTATTAACGCATTACTATGATTGTCGATTAAAAATATAGCTGTTATCAAAATTGTTGTTATAGACAGGTGCGCCGCGCGATAAACCATTATTGTTTAATACCATAGTATCAGGGGAGTATTTACGAGCCATAACTGAATTCGACCAAACGGGAATGCATATCATCCAATGCGCGCGGCACAACTGCCAATTAATTACGTTATTATAATTTACGAAATTGGAAACAGTTGACATTTTATTTTGTTTGAAAACTATATAGTGAATAACTTTTTAACAATTTTTTGACAAGAAATAGTAATTACAGAAAAATAAACATCTTTGTATTGAAGATTGCCTCATACTGTCAATAATAATAAAAATACAGTCAATATATAGGCAGGTACCTAAACAATCACAGTAAATAATAATTGTAGTAATTAACAACAATACGTGTACAGAACAATTTTTATCAACATTTGTTAAAACACAAAAGTATTTCAACTGGATATAATCCAAACAAAAATAAAATCACAAATTCAATTTGGCCAATCATCTAATAATAATAGATGTATATATGTTGATTAAAAACGAAACTCCTAATACATCGAGGAAAGGACTAAAGTGAAATGTAAGTAATTTTTCTTAGAAAGTTAATTTTACATTTAAAAATTAGATTTACCTCAGATAAATATATTATCATCTTCTAGAGTAAATTTTGTACGATTAAATAATTATTAACACTAGTACTAATTACTTTAAAAAGATTCGAAGTTAATCGTTTTAGACGTCGCTTGACACAACTAGTGAGGAACAGAACTACAGACCAAGAAAACTTCAAATTTAAATTATTTTGTAAATTATTATGATATTGTGTTTAACGCACATACCCGTCTGGCCGAACTCAGTTACGGTTCGCAAATACGCGTACCGGGGATAGTGCTCGACCCGTATCTTCTAGGCTGACAAAACTGGTCGGATTGCAAAGGCTTTTAGCGATTTCGCTTCGAATAATAATAAATATCCTCCGGTCCACACGGTTTCAAAGATACACACAATTGAACTCAACAATCGGGTCGTTGTGACCTCCGTTTGAAGTTTAGTATTTTAATTTATTCGCGGTTTTTAGTGTTGCCGAATGATTATACGGTAACGCGTGGTAAGCGAATCGTCGCATGGAGGTTTGTAATCAGACGATGCTAGTTTCTAAATGGCAGATCGTTACAGAAGTACTATTCCAGTTATCCGACCGTGTATAATTTCACTGTTCATCGCCTGAGGGTTTCACGCGTGGTGGATCATAGGAATTATGTGTTGGCGAATCGTCTTGTAGAAAATCTGTTGAAATAGGTACAACGACGAAATCAAGGGCTCAGTGATAATAAAGAATAGTAGCATTATGGTAGCTGCGTGTACAGTAGTCGCCGAGCTAACCGTCAATGGGCTCCACTGTAAATTCCACCGATTTATGGGCAGTTGATTTTATGGTGGGATTTATATCATTTACATTCCACCAATCCTTATTTTTACTTGAAAAAAATGTAAATTCCACCGGTATGTACATTTTTTGACCTGAAAATCGCGTATACCGATAGAATACAATTTACGGATTACAACTATTCGTAGTATAACTACACTTCTTATTTTTTTATTAATTTAATATTTATTATATTTTAACTAACTATAGTGATAATTATTGATTATTACATGGTTTTTTAAATTATTGTATCTAAATATAATATATTATATTAAAGTAATAGATCTGTTCATAAAAGTTGTAGGTGCCTATTACCTACATAATATTAATTATTATTGATAATTATATATTTTTATTTATTATATTATAACTTACTAATAATGATCATTTTTAAGAAAAGTTATTATATGATTTTTAAATTAGTGTATCTAAACATAATATGTATAAACTAAATTAGGTAAGTAGCTGTTACCTATATAATGTTAATTTTATTACAGGCAAAAAAATTAAATCAGTGAAATTTACATTTTTTATCAGGTAGTAAAAAAGTATCGGTAGAATTTACATGAAAAAAAGGTTTAAAAAGGTATCAATCGGTAGAATTTACATGCGCCCATGTCAATATAGAGATGCGTTATTCAATTTGTTTAATCAATTTGTTTTCTTTTTTTTCATAGAGCCTTATTTTTTCTGCCAAATTTACCTTCTACTGACATCGACATACTTATTGCAGGAATTTCCATACAGCGACATAATATTCTACGTGCTAGTGTTTAACAAGTACAAAATATTGAATCAAGGTGTTTCTTCAGTCGTTTGCGCAAAATTTAACAACAATCTGTGTGATGAAAAAAACTTGTAGGTAATGGTTTTTTTTTTAAATTTTTTTTATGTTCTAATTTTACTAGACAAACATCGATTATCATTGTCTCTCTCCTCCGGCGAACAAAAGCCCTTTGCGGGGTGGTAACGGGAGCACTGAACGAAATTCTCCGACCATAATATTTTTGAATTTTGGCATCGCGGCGCTCACTCGCACGAAATCGATGCGGGTGGTTTACATATATACTATACCTATATAATAATAATTATATAATATTATGTACGTATATTGCGTAAAAACCGTAGGGTAAAATACATTTATACATCGCCGGTCGAAAACAATATATTTTATAATTATTACGTCATGTTTAGAAATAGTACGGACAAAGGGTGTGTTTACTCGGTGCGTGTTTCTCTCAGACGGAAGCGGGTTTCATTGTCCTTTGAGCAGAGAAGTTCTATAATTATTCTCGTTTGCCAGCGAAAAGTGTATGTCGTCCTGCTGAAAAGCGACTCTTTTCAATTTCTATAAGCCCGCGGTGGATAGTTCGATAACTGCGAGCGAGATACTGCAAATGTTTGGTGTGTATCTTACTTATAAAAAAAAAAATAAAAATAAAAAAACGAATTAAATTGCGAATCCGCATCGTGCCCGCCGAGTCTGCACAGACTGCCCCCGCGAACAGATCTTTTAGAAGTTTTCTTATTTTCCATCCTAATTTCCATAACACCGAGTATACAGTAAGTCCCTATACCACAAATCCCCCTGCAGATACGTGAGAGACGGTTTCGCTCGAGCAATGTACTTAGGGTAAATAATGTTTTTGATTTTTACATATTTTAGTTCATACGGGGTTTTCACAAAATAATATCAAAATCATGGTATTAGTAATTTCTCTTCGGCTTTAGAACAATTTTATTATTTATGAATTTTATTTATTTTTATGAAAATATCATATGGCATCGGTACTTTTGATGGTGCTATACTTGTGACCTAAATTAAAATACAATCTGTACAAATGAGAAATTTTAAATATATTTAACACGTCATACCATGATTTAATTTATCTCAACGTAGCTACTGTAAGACAAATAATTATATTTTAAAACCATGAAAAAGCTCAAATTCGTTTAGGTGAGCACTAAACATGACTCCGAAAGCCAATTTGTTTTTTCTTTAGTTTCCCTGGGTATTCCTTGAAATCTACACCTTGACTTAAATCCAGAAGCAAAAAAAAATGTACAATACACTACGTTACATATACAAATAGTACCTATACAATTTTGAGACATTAAAAATTTCACTCCATGGCCAGATATACATTACAATTGCGCCACTGGATGATTTTTTTCAATTTATTACGTTAAAAATATTTTGTCACTGGGTAATTATTTCTGAAAGTTAAACTTAAAACGAATAATTAACAAACAAACTATGAATACCTATTTAACGTCCACATGATATAAATAAACCAGTGAGTTAAAACTACTTAAAATGTAGTAAAATTATGTAAATATACATACAGTTTTTACTTCATCATATCTGCAATTGTTAAAACTTAAAATGTTCAAAAATGATCAAAACTTTTTACTGGATAATTAAGACCTTTAATAAGAAAAATATTCAAATAGACCAAACCATTTGAAAATTAAAAGTTGACTTTCAAGAGATAAAGTTTTAAAATTTAGAGGGTATGACAATTAAAACATTCTTAGCTAGAAAACTGAAGTAAATTTATAAGGTATACAATGTAGTTTTCTGTATACTATACATATTGAAGTTATACCATATATTGTATTATTAGACATTAGTTAATATTTATTAGGTACAAATAATACATTTATCGTGTGAAATGTATCATAATATATTGTATAATAGTATTAACAATAACAGTACCTATATAAAAAGCTAAGGAAGTATAGATAAGAAAAATTAGATACTATTAAAAATAAACTTAAAGAGATTTGCTTGAAAAACTTTTAAAATCATTAAATTTCTATAATAATATATTTAAAATATAATATAATAACTCAGTCGGCGAGAAAAATAAGTAGGTATTAAGTGCCTATAATAATTGTAGGACCTTATTTCTAAATATTTAGTTTATGAACGTGTATTTTATTACTATAGTAGGTTTACTATTGTATTGAGTAATGCTAAAAATATTGATACCAACTTTGTACTCATCTGTATATATATTTCCTGGTATTTTAATTATTGTTTGTTATCAAATAATTGTTGTAGGTACTTACTCAAAATTACCACACTTTTAAGATAAGGTCCTAGTATTTTCGTTTTAAGTTTACACCATGTACCTATATATAATAAAATAACTTAAATAACCATCGATTTGTAGTTTAGTATATAAAACAATTTAATATATTTTTTTAAATTTAAATCGATAATCTAAATTATCCACCCACTGCGTGGTCATGATTGATAAGAAATAATAGCATGCATTTAAATATACTGGATACCCAACAATACATGATAAGGAGCTTCTAAACTGAATTTACTCAAGTGTATAATTTAACTCTAAAGTATTGAAAATTCAAAAAATTGGTACACCGAAACCGTGGTTCGAACTCGATAGTCGATACATTTTTTTACTAAAATACAGAGGCTTATAGCATTTATAATAATTATTGTTAATATTAAAAACAATAATTTATTGAAACCATATTTTATAAACAAATGAAAATAATCTCAAAATCCTTGTTTGACAACTTTCCCATGTCGGACCTCTTACTTATCTGTTTCGAGACGAAATTTAGTCTATGTTTTTCATCAAAGTCTAATCTATCTCTATATCAAATTTCATCGCAATCGGATGAACGGTTATTAGGTTTATATTTGAATTTTACAGTAAATTATGAGTACTTTAAAAATGTAAATTGTTCGTGTATTTTAAAATACTCATAACTTACTTTAAAATTAAAATCTAAAATAAAACTTATGTAGTTCACAAGATAATAATCTAACCTTTAAATTTTATAAGAGGTCAATTCGCTCTAATTTTTAAACTATCAGAGCTCAACGTGATGTGCCGAGCGTACAATTTGCTATGTTATGCGTTTGTAAGACAAATAAACGCATGCGGGTGTAGTACCCTCTTAAACGCTCTTTACCTCATCTATTCTGTTATGGTGTTTAGTGGTTATTAAAACATTCCAGAAAGAAAACGATGGTGGTGAAACTCCATACTATCAACTCTAGTTTTAAATGATCGTGATATATTATATTATGTTTTAATTCAAGACACAATAAATGTGTTCTGCTTTTTAACCACAATTTAAAATAACCCAAATTAACAACGTACGCAACTCAGCAATTTTAGTTTGTCATGATTTTTTATATTTGATCGATTTTCGTACATTTGACACTGCAAAATGTAATTTATTAAATGTCCTAATATTTGATCGATATACTCATTTGTTGAAGACTATTATTACATCATGAATTTCTGACGTGAATTCCAATTAAATATTTGGAATCTGTTAAAATTCAGAATGTAATTATATTAGTTAGTCGTTAATAAATTAAAACCAATTCAGACGTCTTTTTCTTAGCCCCCTTTAGTCGTTTAAATTTAACAAAGACACGAGAAGATTTCGTTTACGTAGGTAATATTACGCAACATAAAATATACTATCATTTATGCTTTTGGCGTTCTTAATATGTATCCAATACCCGTGTTAACACATTATTATCCTAAATTAAATACTGTATATTGATCCTGAATCAAAAGTGTAATTAAATTATGAAAAAAAATACAATAAATATATGCACGATACAAATATAAGTACAATCGTTGACTTGCAAAAAAAATTACAATATAATATTATGATCATAGATCATGGAAACATGCAAACATGTAATTTGTATTTAACCTTTTAAATAAAATATGTATAATATGAAATCGATCAAAAATAATAATATAAACAGTAAAGTTAACGTAATGAATGAATCTTCTCCAAGATAAAAACGATCGATGGTCTATGAAAATGATTTTTTTTTAAATTCTTTGAGTAGACATAAATGTATTCTCATATTTACATATAACCATTGGACATGCGTCTAGATAATTAGATGTCTCAAACAATTTTTAAAGACAGAAAAACTGATTACAACGATAATAATTTTTCAATATAATATGTGTATAATGTAGTTTATAGGTATTAAAGTAATAATATTTTATATCCTTTTTTCGTTTTTATTAAGTATCAACTTGTTAATTTCTAGTATGAAAAACAAGTTTATGATAGTCTATTGATTTAAATTATTGGGAATTTTAAAAGTGCACAAAATTATTGTTGATAATCGTATCAACGCAATTCGTATTAAAACATATCATTATATATCAATCAAGTTTATACCTATTAGAATAAACATACTCAATAAAATATTATTTGCGGTTATAAAGCCTGGGGTTCTTTAAGACTGGTATAGTAGTATAATATATGCAATGAAGATATTTCCAAATTAATCGATTGCAGATTAACGAGTTTGCATGTACATAACTCCATAGCCAATAGTCATTTGAACACTACCAAGAATAATTTAATTTCGACTTCAAACGATATAATAACATAATCCTTTATTGGATATGCATATACAGGAAATAGACCGCAAAGCGTAACACTCCTGTTTGGATCTAATGTCACTCAATTGAAACCTAAACTGCTTTCATTTCAGCTTCTAAATCGCAATAGCATTTATTTCCTAAGGGTGTTAATACAGATATTCTAGAAACGGACAACATAGCCTCTAATATATGTATATATATTTGTTAAGGCGTATTTAAGGGGGTGCGATGAAGTGGCATTCTCCCCCCCCCCTTTATCACTCGTATTTTTTCCAGATGATGCATTGATTTATTTTAAATCTTTGATCACTAGTTAAAGTTTACATTAAGATTATCAAATAGAGTTCAATGCCAGAACCACAGAATAAACAATAATAGGTAGGTTCAACGGTTTGTACCAACATTACCGAATTATTTTATTATGATGTATAAAGGTATATTATAATAGTGGACAGGCATTATTTGTAATTTAAAAAATGTAGCATTACGTGTATCCTTTTTTTGTAGACAGAAAACCTGGTTAAGATCTAGAATGTGCGCAAGCATATGTATGTATCTTAAAATGAGATAATCCACAATTTTCCTGAATTCAAAAAAATTAATTTAAAATTTTTCATTAATCGACTATTAATTAATAGGTACATACTCGTGTTTTTATTATTAATACTTTTTTTAATGTGCAGACTATAAATATATTACATAAACATTCGGTTAAATTTAGCACTTGTATTTTTTTTTATTCACTCGAAAATAAATTTTAAATTTTCAACTGTTAACTATTTTTAACTCTGCATAAAAGAAAAGTTAATTTCTTTTTTATAAATTAATATTACAATGGAAGTACCAAATGTTTATGAAAATATTAAGATATTAAAAGTGTAACAAATACTCCGGTATATTAGATAAGAGGTCTTTATAAAATCGTATAGCTCTTAACAATCTATCAATGTACCTATCCTAATGAATAAACATTGAATAATGAATAAATTAATATTGATTCATATTAATTATATATATTGAGAAAACACAATATAAAAATGTTAAACAAATGCAAGATATATTTTTAAAATATAAAAACTTAATATGAAGCAATTTAAATGTTTGAGACATTAGAATGAGAAGACGAAATTATATCTATAATTCTAGTATGTGTTGCATTCGAACTTAACGTATTAATATATTATGGTCCCATTTAAAATCGTTATTTATAGAACAATTTAATATCTTAACGACAGTATTAACTATTTCAACATAATAAACTAATTTCAGTCAATTTCAGCTGGTTATCCAAATTAATAGTTTACCAAAATAATTTCTGTTAATATCTAATAATTAATAATGCAATTTTATTTTATTAGCTATCGAGTTTAAAATAAAAAATGTTAATCAGCTTAATTTGTAATACATTTTTTTAATTTTATTTTTTATCAGAAAACACTTAATTGTTGTAGATTACACAAGTACAATAGCCACGATTTAAGATATACATATATATATATATATATATCTTAAATCGTGACAATAGCTAATAAACAATTCTTGCAGCTGTTAAATTATATATAATAAATAATAAATGCGTATTATAAAATGTGGACATCAGGGAGAATACCTATTACGTTTTAGACGATATTAGTGGAATAAATATTAATTTGAAAAATTGAAGTTACACAGATAACTTACTTTCACACATATCTATTTTCAACAATTTTCATTGAAATCAATTACATATTACAACATCATACGATGGATATTGAAAACTAATAATAAGTATAATAGTTAATTAAAGTATTCATTGTTTTCTTTTCGACTATCATAGTCATTGTAATATTTAACTGGGTATCTAAACTATCTAACGTAATACGTACTTTGAAGAGGTGAACAATTTACACAAAGATATAAATAAAATATTCATACCATTAAAATATTATTGTTTACTTGATGGTTAGGTAGCTGAAGGTGATGACAAATGTTAGGTGGTTTTCGGCCATCGATCACAGTGATCGTAACTATATATAGAAGCGATGCACATCTAGAATCGACCATTTGACAAAAGTAGAGAATATTGTATACAAACTGAGACAAGAATAGGTACAAGGTACGATTTTTTCATCATTCATAAACTCAAATGTGTCACGTGGAAATTACCAATTTCCTAATAGTCTGCGACGTGCATCACAAATGTATTACTGATTGCCATTCTAATATATTTTATTGTATCCGTTTTTTGTGATCATATCCAATATAATATAATTATTGTGTGTTAAAAATTTATATTACACTCATGGTATTACATTTTGTAATTTATGAGAACTGTTCAATGTGTTCTTACAGTATTACAATTTTGAGAAGCTCTATAATATATCGAAATTGCTGTATACCGAAATGAGATCAACGGTTTATTTAATCATTATGGTGATATATAATATTATTTATAAGTGTTACGAACTTGCAACCTGCAAGTTCAATTTAAAACCCTTTTTTTAAAAAAAATTACAACAATCTTTAAGCAGTAAAGTACGTTATTGAATTGATCAATTTAGATTTGAAAACCAAATCCGACGTACTTTTTCATTATTATTAACTGTTCATCAATAACAAAATATTTAATACATTTTCCTAACCGATAAGGTTAGGAAATTCATTGTTCCATACTACATACACATTACTGTAGTATAGATGTAGTATATATATGTGAGTGTGTATGTGTTAGTTAATTATAGTTATAAAATATCATAAAGTCTGCGAGGGATTTTCAATAGGAAAAAAAAATTATTTATAAAAACGGTTTACACCCAAATGGTTAAAGATATTATTACAGACCATTTCACCACTAATGACGATAGTTCATTTATTCTGTAGTCGACTGAAAAAAAAAAATTAAGTAAAATCATTAGGTATGTTTTTTTTTTTTTATGTGCTTATTCGATAACATTTATAATAACTTTTTCATCTTAAAATTCATGGACGAAATTTTATAAAGCGTCGATGGTTTTGATTTCGGGTACCGGAAAACCCACCGACGTGGACGCGCAAACATATAACGAATTATACGTTTCATAATTCGATTTCGGCACAATTATTGTAGGACAGCGGCCAGCGAGAAATACGAATCACTCTGTACACACAACTAGAAAATCGAAATAGGTATCATCCGTTGGAGAATATCGTATAACCTTAATGATTTAAGATCAAGTATAATTCTATGCGATTATGGCACGAGCGATAGGATCTTATGGCAACGCGCCGAGCGCCGTCGTTTTCCGCGCATAATATTCTCCTCTTCTGCGGGAGACATCGTGCACCGACACGCCATCAATCCTCTCTCTCTCTCTCTCACACACACTCAACACAAAACATAAATATACAAATGCTTTGTTAACAGGTAGGGTATATGTTATAAGCCTGAAATGGCTTGCGATGTTTGCCCTCCCGTTTAAAATATCGATTTTGCCCATTGCCGATCGGTTCTGTTGAATACAATCGAATAGGTTTTATTCGACTCGATAACGTGATGTCTGATTTCCTGGCAAATGAATGAACCCCGAATTTTGTATGGGTGGATTGAATTCACTGCATGAATAAGTGGTTTTTCTGGGACAAACACGAGGATATAATATATAAAATAATGAAAAAAAAAAACCGAAGAAAAAATATATGCCGACAACAGCGAACATCTTTTATTTTGAACGCAACACAAAAGATTCTAGACGTCTTAGTGTTTCGACACCAAAATATATTTTAATTCCGTAAACTTTATATAGGTACCTACCTCACAATAATTATACAATGGACGGTTTGATCACACATTTGATAATGTGCATTTTATCGTCGATAGTTAAGATATCAGCTATTATACAACAGTCTCCGCAATAATTCTTCAGAAGTTCTGTGTTTAATTATTTTATATCACAGGTAATTCAATAGTGAAATGATTACAATTATATATTGATAAGTTGTAAAAATAATTTAATTTTATAATACCTATCTGTAATAAAATTGATAGTTTACCGCGATACGTATAGATAAATAATAATAATAATAAAAAAAAAGATAATTATAATATAATATGCATACATATCATGTATCATCACACCCGAATAATTTCCTCTTTGATATTATGTACTTGCATAATTAATGTGAACAAAAAATATTAATCAAACAACAGATCATCAGAGCATTTCATAATACAGGTAATGATTTAAGTACTTGTTATTTTAAAGCTGATAGCGATTTAAATTATAAAATTCCGTCCGAGGCATTATTTATTAAAATTCGTCCAACACACAATATTATACCTGTCTATAATATATTAACGTAGATACAAAACATAAACTGTATTTTGGATATAGTAAATGGCTTAAACAAATTTTGTTAAATAGCATACTTGATTTCTTATAGATACATATTTCATTAACAACCCTTTGAATTAACTTTAAGAAATTAATTGTATTTATATAGATATATTAGTTTTGCACGAACAATATGAATAAGATTAAAATATGTTAATAGTTTTAGACACTTACGACAAATTACTTTTTTAAGCACGTCAAAGCTAAATTATACATAATAAGTATAAAAACCTAACCATTGTTATAACATTAATTGTTAAACATTGTATTATACTAATTAATTAAAAACAAAATATATTAATACCTTTATTTTTTTATTAACTAACAGTTCAACGGTTTTCCAAATTTGATATTTTACAACTTCTTCATCGGGTAATTAAAATTCAACCCTCAACAGTCATTATATAGGTATAGATAGTATTAATTTCAATCTTTTAAAATATTGAAAAACGCTGTTCTGTAATATTATATTAAACAGAAATGTTGTTTCAAACATTACCTTATTTTATACGACGAAATTTTATATTCAGTAAATGCACAATATCGTATTAAATTGCATGTAACACTACACTTATTTTTTTCGTTTTATAAACACCGTTGCCTTTGTTAGAAACGTTAAGAGTTACCCTGAATACCTACATTCGTATAGTTGGAGATCTCGAGAATTATGTATTAATTATTATTATTATTATTATTAATTATGTATTTTCAAAAGCTCATTCTAAATAATTTAATTAAATCTGAAATTTAATATAAAATATTATATAGTATTTCGTATTCATTTTAAAATAGTTTTATTCTTATAAGTTATTTTACTACACATTTATAATCAACAAAAAAACCTCCAACATCCGATGGTAAATCGACATTTTGTTATACGGAGGAGTGAATTGATATATTCTTGGCTTCGGTATTGAGAATCCAACAGTTGTTTCTAGATTAGCCATAGGCGTATGGTGAAGAATCACGAGTACATAAAAATCCGCTATGTCCATCATATTGTTTTTTTTTTTTAAATATAGGAGAATAAATCAACACACGATATATTATAACAATACAAAACGCGTTTAATGACAAGACTTGGTTCCCGGGGTTAATTTTTTTATATTTTTATGTGCGTGCAATCGGTTAAATTTTTTTCCCGCGATAAATTGAGCACATTCACGAACATGGCGCAGTTGTGCCTTCGCGTGTTATAAAAAAGTATCTTTTTTCTACCTACCTATATTTCTCTATTCTCCCGCACCCTCTCCTCCACCACTTCCCTCCGTCACTCCTCCTCTGTCTTCGGTTGGTCCATCTACGCACCGGCAAATTCCCTTTATATATCCACCCACACCCACTACAAATATATATGTGTGGTCTCTGTTGTACTATAGGGTCGTGGTGATATAATATTATACACACATATACAGGGTGTTCCAAATTTCATGTGACAGCAGATTTCACCATGATATATTTAAATTAGGGGAAAATGACCTATGTGAAAACCTTTTTGAATCATATAATCTAAATTAATTTAATATTAAATAATTTTTTTATTAATTTGGGTAGGGGGGTTCGAGGGTAAACTTTTAAAATTCAAATGGGAACCTATATTTTTGAAATATGATTTTTGTGCAGTTTAATTTTCTATGAATTTTGACGGGTAGTTTACATTAATGTGTTAATAATTGAAGGAGCTATGGACATCTGAATATTTGTGTAAATTTATAAAATGTCAACAGTGAATAACACTAAAAGTGCTTCCGTTGTACGACCTTAATATCCGGGTATCGAATTATCAATTTATTACAGTATACAGTAGTCGGTTCAAAACGTATATCTGTATACCGTTTGATATTATAACCGGTTACAGATTATTTTTATTTATGATGCCGTAATTGCATTTCTTAATCTGAGAACCGTTGAGTGTATAATCAAGACCATGATAATAGTGTTTTGTACTATCAAATAATTTTATCAATGATATAAGATATTATATTTTATAACATTAAAATTATTTAATGCTTACCAAAAATCAAAGGTTAG